>PVJX010002635.1:0-124410 GCA_004027295.1 Dolichotis patagonum | reverse complement strand
GCCTACCTTGCTCAGGTTGGTGTGGAGGGACAAGAGGCTGCATGGGGCTCATTGCCTGGCATGACAGAAGGTCAGTGATGTGAAGGGGAGACTGCAGCATGGTGGACCCCTGAGGCTGCAGAACGCAGGCGTGCAAAGGAGACAAGAGCTGAGGCTGGTGTGGCTGGGGCAGGGAGGAAGGAAAGAACCCAAGGCTGGCACATTGGGAAGATGCACTTGTGAGAGGAGACAGACCAGACTCTGTCCCCAAGTCAGGCACAGGGACAGACATCACCACATCTGAGGAGTCTGCCTGGGAGGCCCTATGGGGTTAAGTCCCTCAGGCACATGGCTGGGTGTGCCCTGCATCCTGTGCAGATGGCAAGCTTGTGGGCAAAGAGCACATGGTCCCCATAGGGGTGAAGGGACCTGTGGTGGGAAGGCTCAAAGTGTCCATCCCTTATCTTGCTCCCTCCAAGCTCTCCAGGACACAGCTAGGACCAGATGGCCCAGGACAGCCACCCCAGCTGACAGCTGTTCCCAAACCCCTGGTAAGAGAGCTGGAGGGAGAGAGCAGCTGGAAACAGCCGGTGCTCTGATACAGGACAGGCCAGCCGCAGCCCAATCCCTCCGACCACAGCTGGTAGAGATGGGCAGGCCAGCCTGGGGTCAGGGCGCCACCAGCTGCCACGTCAACTCCTTCACCCGTCCGACAGCTGCTGAACACCCCTTCCATGGCAGGTGCTGGGCTAGGACTGGGGAAACAAAGAGACTGGACCGGGGCTCCCAGCTGAGGGCCGATGCTGGGAAGAAGTCAGATGAACGCACAGAGAGAAGCCCCTGGCTGCTGCTGCTGAATTCCTGTATTAAGGGCAACCTCACTTCCTAAAACAGCCACTCAGTCACTCATATCCTGGCAGCTATCTGCTGCTCCACAGCCAGCAGATGGAGGACTGACTCTTACACCTTCAGCCAAGAAGAAAAGCTTTATTCCACACTGGCGATTAGATCTGAGGCACATATAACCCCAGGAGAGAGCATCCATTGGCTTAGATTCATATTAAGATGCAAATTGAATTAAGCAATGGTAAAGCTGACAGAAGTGTGACTTCTGACCCACTGCCATTTCAGAGGACTCTGCAGGCAGATAAGCCCCAAGGTTGCACCTGGGGCAGAGACAGTGAAACGATTCTTACTCTTCCACAGAAGCAGATTTGATCCAGAGAGAGAGAGTGAGTGCTTGGGGTGTCTTGATAGGTGTGCAGTGTGGGGGAAAAGGAGGAGGCATGGAAAGAGACAGCTCCCCTAACTTACTGCCAGCCCCACACAGATGAAAATGATATTCTCCTATGAATGGTGGAGAGATATATCCACTGGGGTCAGGACTGCTTCTTTGATCTTGATTTCTAAGGCAGAAACACAAAAGCTACCAGATCTTTAGGTCTGGGGGAGAAACCCTCAGCTATAGCTGTGCCAGTACAGTCTGGGGAGTGGGCCAGTTCTGGGTCTGGAAAACCCATCACAGACCAAATATTCCCTGGAGTCAGTGTTATCAGGAGAAAAGGCTTCAGTCAACACACGCAGTTCCCTGGTACTGTCTCACTCATGGACAGGGTCTGCAAAGTCCAACAGGAAGATGCAAAAGAGTCCAGAGGGGCAGGGCTTCAGCAGTGGAAAGCACAGCTCAGAAAGCCTGCAGGTTTGTGTCTATTGGAAGAACGTGAGAGTGCAGCCACACGTATAGACTTAGGTAAGCAAAGAGGCACATCTGAGACTTATAGATATTTACAGGTGCCTTGAGCTAAGCTGGGAGGGGGGTCTTCACAAAGATTTGCAACTTTTATGGGAATAACTTAATCCAACCAGAGTCTTGTTGCTAGAGGACCAGCCCCTCTGTTTGCCTTTTTCTCTGCTTTGGAAATAAATCTGTTCCTGGAAGTGGAATGTGGTTCCAGGTGTCACATGCTCTGAGTCCTGCTGCCTTCAGATTCTATTTTTAGGCTTAAGCAGCCTAAAAATCTCTGGGTCTCTGGGTGCACTTGGAGGTCAAGGTGCAAGTCCCTTCTTGAGATGAATCAGTGCCATCCTTTATATATATGTAGTGAACAGGGCTCACTTTTGCCTTTGGAAGCTACACATTTTCCTTTGTGATATCTAATTTCCATTACTCTCCTGGGACCCACGCTCTGCATCCAACCACTCCTCAACTGAAATGCCACCTCCCACCTTGCATCTGTGTCACTGGTGAGACAGGGCCAGCCTGTGTCACCACATCGAAGGTTCTTGGACTGTTGCCCAGCTTGGGTATTTTTTCTTCCTGGACCACTTCTAAAATATGTGGTCTTCAAGCCACCTTCCAGTGAATAGGAAAGTTAAGATTTTGGAGCCCAGTGAAATAGCCTCCAGATTGGCAAAAATTAGAAGGCTGGACAATATCAAGCATTTTTGAGGATGTGTGTGAAGCTTTTATCCTTTGCTGGAAGGAGCATAAACTTGTATTTACTACTTGGGAAATATCTCCTAACATTGAAGATGAGCATAACTAACAACTCATTCATTCCATTCCTAGTTATTTACCACAGAGAAACACAGGAATGGATGTGCAGGGTCCATGTGTGGGATGTTCCTACACACGGACCCTCATGGCCATTATAAGTTAGGAACCTGGAAGCAGGTCTAGTATCAGTAGATAGATCTACTATGAGTTAGGAACCTGGAAACAGGTCTATCATCAGTAGACAGATAGATAAGTTGAAATACATTTGCAAAATAAAATAATATACAGCCATAAAAACAGATGAATATTAAACAAAACAGGTAAATATTAAAAACATAAAGTTGAATGAAAGAAGCCCAATGCATGTTTACACACAAGTGTGTAGGATTCTATATACTAAAAGCAAAAAAAAAAAAAAAGCAAAACTATTGCATGAGGGACTCATCCTTAGATGATGAAACTGTAAAAATAAAGGAGATGAAGAAAACCCGTATTAATAGAGAGGTTCCTGGAGGGGGTGTGGGTGGGAAAGGACACAAAAGGTTAATCTTTACTTATTTCTTGAGCTGGATGGTGGTTACCTGGGTAACTAGCTTTCTAATTTTTAAGCTGTACATCCATTGTTTATGCATTTTTCTCTGCATGTAGTTTTTTTATGATTTAAAACAAAAGCATCACCAAAATCATCCCAGCAGGCAATGCTCCCAAGTTTGAGCCTCTAAATAGTTCAGATTCTATTTCTCTCTCCTTCCTCTTCCATCTGCAAATGAAGTTTCCATCCCTACATCCTGCTGTGTGCCCGAGGTGGATGTACACACGTGCACCCTCGAATGCTGCCAAGCAGTGACCCAACTCTGGGCAAGGCGCCCTCCAAACTCACACCTTTGTCTTGTCTGACCTCCAAAGAACTCCCTTTGGGATTCAAGAGTACCCCAGGACCAACAGCAGCATTTTACTTCCACTCCTCCTATGGAGCCAGGCGGGAGGAGGCGTGTTTTCTCCATTTCCCCCACCTTCTGCATTTTCCATTAGCGCAAGCTCCAGACAGCATGGAGACGCCCGAGTCCTAGACCCCTCAGCACTGCCTCCCACGGCCCAGGGGTGGTGGCACCCGGCCCCGGAAAGCAGCATCAGCCCACAGCACCCTTGCACTGCCTGGCCTGGGGCAGTCGCCTACTGGGTGGGACTTATTCTCCCTCCCCTGTAATCCTATTTCCTGGGACCTATGGGTTACAGCCACAGTTGTGCCCAGAAATTCCCTTTTACTGTTTTTCAGGTGTGATTGGTAAAAACTGAGGCTTACAAGGCAGATAATAATGATTTGAAGAAACGTTTAGGATTGGTTAGGAAGAGCTCTGGACCAGGGACCAGAAAGCCTAAGCTCCAGCCCAAAGCTTTTTTGTGCTGTGACCCATCAATATCCTTAGACCTCACGTCCTGCCTAGCTCATAGGAACAAAGGAGCTAAATATATAAGGAGTGCTTTAAAAGTCGTAAAATACCATATAAATATGACAGACTATTATAATAAATGCCCAGTTTTGCTTGGGCAAAGAGGAGGCATACACTTGCATATCCCAGCATTCTGAGAGGCAGAGGCAGGAGTATTCAAATTTGAGCCCAGCCTAGGCAACTTAGCAAGACCCTGTCTCAGGAAAAAAAAAGGCTTAAAAGGGGCTGGGGATGCAGCTCAGTGCAAAGGCCCTCTGCTGGATCCCTAGTACAGAAAGACAGAGAGAGAGAGAAAGAGACAGTGAGAGAGAGAAAGAGAGAGATTGACTCATGGATATAATATAGATCACTTGGGGTAACACTCCAGCGCCTGGGCTCCTGCACAGAAGACACTGTCCCATGGGCTGGTGGCATGTGGCAAACTCATGCCTACTCCTAGCATAGGCCAGCAGGGAGGCTCAGCGGCTTTACAAGGCTGCAAATGGGCTGTGGTCTGTGAACAGAGTCTGGCCCACTGGCTTCCTCTGAAACTGGGCGCCTGGCTTTGGCCTCTGGAGGACTGTGCTCCCCCCCCCCCTCAGCTCTCTCTCCCAGGCTGTGTTCTCCAGACAGAACAAAACCACCAGGCTGCCAAGGTCAGTGAGGGCAGGAGAGTTTGCTGTCACCTCTTCCTATACAAATGTAATACTTAAAAGGGCCCTGCACATTTGGTTTAATTGTTTCAATTAAATCAAACCCCAATTAAACCAATTAAACCCCACGTAAAGAAGCAGTAAGTGGTTTAATAGAAGGAAGAGTCCCAAGCCTGAGAAAGTCTACTGAGATTAGTACGGTGTTGACCATTCCCAATCATCCTTCCAGGTGCCAACACTGGGAAAGGAGAGAATCACGATGTCCCTGGTGGCTTCATTGGCCTAGGGGGAGTCCCTCTGGGGAGCAGGGGACAGGGGGAGAGGCAGGTATAACCTCTCAGCCACCTTGACCTGTCCACAAAGCTCAGGCTAAAGATTCTCAACCCCTCATCAGGATTGGGAATTGAAGCCACTGTGAACCTCCTGCCCCTCCCAGAGAAAACGCCTCATCCCGGCACCCAGGGGACCAAGCCTAAGGGTGGGCAGAGAAGGTGCCGGGGTTCACTTTCAGGGAACATTTTTAGGAGTGCAAGAAAGATGCCCAAACCAATGCCCCGTAGCTATAATGTTTCATCATCTTCATCACAGTTCTCTCAGCAGAGCAAGGCAGGAGTATCTGGTCCATAACCCAAGAGCCACGCTGAATCACTTCCGAGTATCTTCATAATGATGAGTGTACCTTCTGTTCTCTTCACAATCATACAAGGTAGGGTCCTGCTCCCACCCTGGCAGATGGAGAAGTAAGACCTGGCCACTTGGTAGGAGTAGGCAGAAAGGGACTCACTCCATCTGGAGGCATTTCTTCTACCACAAACTACAGGCTCTTCCTTTTGTCGTATCTTACATCTATCATCACTCACCAGGCAACCTCAGTTTCTCCTGGACACACCCTCAGAAGTCTCCTTATTTTTTTTAACAAGGAATATTGATGTTTATAGACATTTACTATTAAATTTACCACTTACAGTCATGCTCTAAAAATTAAAGAAATAGGGCCGAGGCTATAGCTCAGTGGTGGAGTGCTTGCCTGGCATATGTGAGGCCCTGGGTTTAATCTTGAGTACCAGAAATTAATTAATTATTAAAGAAATCGATTTCTGGTTTTAGTGGCAGCCCATTGAGTATTTCAAATATCCATCCAAAAACTAGATGCCACTTAATAAGACACAGCTCTAAGTTTCTTACCAATAGGGTTGAAAGCCGATCATTACTCGCCTGATAAGTAAACTATTTTCTTGTTTATATGTTAAAGTATTGCAGCAACGAAAACAATGCCAACATTATCATAACATCTGTATCCCTAACTCCTCCCAGCACACCACACACCACTAGATAAAAACCATGGCTTTCTGAAACCAGTCAGAGTAAAGTGAGGTTTTCTATGAAAATTACACCACTGGCCCATTTGTCTTCAGTGTGGTCAGCCTGAATGTCTAGGAAGGAGCATTATTTATTAGAAATCACTTTTACAGGAGAAAGAGAGACAGAGACAGAGAGAGAGACAGACAGACAGACAGAAAGATGGAGAAAGACACTTGAACCTTAAAAAAACAAAACGGAAGATGCAAAAAATTAGCAACCATATTCCTAGGAAAGAGATGATGCCACCTTAGAACTGGAGCTAAGGCATGTATTGTACTTTTGCATTTCATTTAGCTTTGAGCTCCCTGGAAGCCAAGATGAAAATAAAAATACATTGGTTATATTTCTTATAGACTTATTTCACTGATTTGCTAAACCACCACCAATGTGGCACAATTTTGGATGAATGTTTTATGTATATTTTTTCTTTTCAAAAAGAATAGAATGTGTTAAGTCTAGTTTGGACACAGGCTTTCCAAAGAATACTTTGGGAGCTCTGATAAACTTTTGACCTTGATCAAGAGAAAGACAGAGAAACCAAAATCTTCCTTACCTCCTCCAGCTTATCTACTCGCCCCACTAGTTTGGTGGTGACGGAATGCAGCTTCAGGAGGTCCAGTCCATAGAAAGCGCCTTCCAGCATGTCTATGATTGTGGAGAGCTAGGAGACAAGGGCAGGGGTTAGTCCAGGCTGGGGCAGACAGACCATGGGGAAACAATTTCCTTTCAGGTCTTCATGTTGGAGTCTCAAGGAGGAAACCAGTGCCCAGGAATTCAGAGGGGGCCCTCAGAAACACATGTGTGCACATGGGGACATAGACAAGAGGGTGCCTTCTGTATGCATGTGCATTGCACACGCACATGCACACATGGATATGTATGGGTTAGAAAACTGGGGTGTCCTACAAGAACAAGTAAACACAAGGTCTAGTCACAGTCATAAACTGTCTATGCCTCTTTTACGGAGTCTGCCAGTTGCCTACACTTCTACCTTTCCTATTAGCCTGTAAGCTCCTTCGAGGCCTCTTTGTCTCTGTCTCTGTCTTCCCTAGCTACATTGCTGAGCACCACCTGGCTGTACCAGGTCATCTGTAAGTACTCAGCAAAGTGGCTGTGAACACTGACGCCTTGAGAAAGTACTGCTGAAACCCTCAACTTCAACATCTACTAAAGGCCCACCGGGATAAGGGTGGCCAAGGCTCCGGGAGCCCTGAGGGTGCACGGAGTGCAGACAAAGTGGGCAGGTATTTCCCTGGAGCTTCCCTGCCAAGCACCAGTCCCTAGAAGGGTTTGTGGATCACACTTTTGCAATCTCTATTCCCCACTCATCTCTAGCCTTGCTTCCAAGATGAAGAATTCCATAAGAACATAGAAGAAGACTTCCTTCTCCCACACCAGAGGAAGACAGCTGGATAAGAGCCATAGCCGGTCAGCACGTATTGTGATGATCTGCTGATTCCTAATAGAAATTTTGCTTGACGTTGTCCTATAAGCCCAGCTCTCTAGTCCAATCCAGGAACTGAGTGACTGTGATGCTTGGTACAGAAAATAGTTTCATAGCAGAGCTGTAGCTCTGAGTGGTGTGGCTACTTCTGAGGCTACCCCTGTACTGATAAACACTCCTCTGCTTAAAAAGACACTGGTGACTACGCATCACTGAGGCAGTAAAAGGAGCCAGGAATAGCAGATGCCATTGCATGGCCATTCATTCACTCAAGTACTCAACAGTAGTCACCTCATGTATTCTCACAATCCCCTAGGCAGGTATTGCTCTCAAATTTTATTCCAGGAGGCTGAAGTCAGACAACTTAAGCAAGGTCATGCAGCAGTATCTTGAACTCAAGTCTGACTCCAAAACTGAGCTGATCCCACCACACCACGCTGCAAATAGAGAGGTGTGCGGGGGCAGTGAAGCTCTCAGCCAGCTGGTGGGACTGTCTCCATAGGACGTCAGCGTGATCACAGGATCAGCTGGACGACAGGGCCAGGGCAAGCCCCAGGCCTCCGTTCCCTGGGTCGCTTGGCAGTGGTGCCTGGTGCTGAGGACTGAGATGATCACACCTCTCTGTGTCTCTCGTCTCTTTAACGTACATGCTGGGCTAACGGTAAACTGTGACAGCAATTTTCCTGGAGAACGCTGCGTTCTTTTGGCCAGCTGGGCCCAGCAGCTGCTCCTTGGCCAGGCTCTCCCTGGCTCCATAGGGAGGTTCAGGCTCAATTTATTCTTACATCTCCCCCGGACTCCTCAGCTGTAAATGACCAGTTTGTTAGAACATCAGCCTCAGGTCTATACACAGGAAGGACTCCAGGGAATAGGCCTGGCCTCTTTCAATGGCCTTGCCATTTCCAGCAATGGCCCTGTGCACTTGTGGGTCCCCAAAGTTCCCTTATCCAGGGCAGTGTCTCACACCAGTCCCTACCTTCAGGTCTCGGCTGTCTGCCTCCCGAAGCTTCTGCAGCCTGAAGTCCCCCTCACAGGGATTGAGGGCAGATGGGGGTGCGACGCAGGCACATTTGCAAGATGAGCCGGATGTGATGGTTTCCACAGTATAGAAGTCTTCCTTCCTGGAGGTGCCCTCGTTGATCCTCTGGCAGGCATCTCGGCCCAGAGGTCTCACCACACACTTGCACTGGCAGTCAGAGCCCTCGGACACTGCCTTGACTTTGTCATAGTCCCCCAGCAGCTAGATACACACAGAAAATGAGCTGGAGGTGTGCAAACAAGGGCATCTGTCCCTCTCTGGAAGGAGGCCATCTGTTTATTTGGTCAAAGGTCCTGCGCTAGCCGGAGATCTCAGACAACTCTGAACCATGGAGCAAACAGGTCACTGCAATGCAATTTGCTGACTTGGACATTTCCGAGAGTTCAGTGCTCTCGATTTGTCTTGGAAAGCGATGCATTTCTCAAGAAGCCTTAGTCTCTCCTCATTTAAAGGGAAAAACACATAAGCCCCATCATACTCCCAGTAGCCCTTGCCTTCAGCTAGAATCCAAGCTTAGGCTCATTAAGGAAGAAGAGAAGGAGTTATAGGAGCGATTGGAAAGTTGGTGTTCAAAGTTGAGGACTACCAGCTTCTCTCTTCCCACATTCACTGGACCTCAATGAGGGCCTTGTTGGGACCATGCGGGGTGTGATGAGAGGTAAGGGGGGGTCATGCAGATGGCCTGCCTGCAGGAGCCCAATAACACCTGAATAACAGTCACATGGACCAGAGGGTGGGAAATGCCCCCCAATTGCCCCCGAAGAGCAGAGAGAAAGTGCAGCGTAGTTGAGACAGGCTCCAACTGTGAGCCAGGGAAAACTAGGTAATTGGTGGTGTATTTATTGGTCCTGGGAATCAAACTCAGGACCTTGTGCTTGCCAGGCAGGTGCTTACGCCACTGAGCTAAACCCCCGGCCCCAGGAAAACTAGGAAGACAGGTTATTTGCACCGAGGCTTGAAGGATGGATTATATTTAGAGAAAAGAATTTGGAAAAAGGGAGACAGATTCAAAAAGCAATAAGGTCTATTCAGCCTGAAGGTACCTTTGACTCTTTGTGTAGCATCTGAACCCTTATCCCAGGCCAAACAGGAGACAGCAAACTGGTCATGCCGAACATTTCCTCCTGGACACCCACTCCCCTACCCCCCCACTTACTAGGGAAAAGCCCCCCTTCACAGCCCTAAGTCCTCAAAGCCAGGACTCCTTTCCTAGTCAGGCAGCTGGGTTCCCTTCACGGGACTAATGATCCCAGCAGGCAGGCACCGAGCGGATGGAAATGTTCCTTGGGGTGCTATTGGGGGGGAGAAGGCATGTGATGTTTTCCTTGCAAAGGCTGGTTTATTCTAAAACTAATATTTGCTTTAGGGCCGTTGTCAAACACAGAATGGATCAGTGGAAGAAGGAGGTGTAGTTCAGGGTGACTTAAGCAGCCGGTCTTTCTGGGCTGATGCCTACTTTCTGAAACTCTGCCTAGATTCCAACACAACAGTGATCTAAGAGCCCGGGGTGGGTTCCTTCCTTTCAGGAAGCTCAGGTTTCAGAAGAGCTTTTGTTGATGGTATTCCAGAGCCCCAGTGTGAGAGATTTTATGTCTTTTCGATTTAGGGTCAGTGCAAGGTTATGGGTGGGCAGGGGCATATATCAGCATAATCATTAAAGGCAGAGTGAGGAGACCAGTGCTGATAAATCCCAAAGTAGAGCTGATCACTCTCCCTACAGGAAGGAGACAAGACCCAGAATGAGGACTTAGTGGAGGTGCAGGTAACCCACTAGGGGTCCCTTCTGTGCCATCCCTCACTGTGACAGCCACCGCATATTGTCAAATTGGATCTGGACAGCATGAACTGCACACTCCCAGAAGTGTCCCATGTGGCTATGAGATGTGGGGTGAAGAATGTCAGGGGCCTTGCTCTGTTCCCCTCCTGGATTACAGAATGGGCACCAGCACATTTTGAGGACTGAGTCAGCTTTGTAAATGGACACGCTACAAAGCCCACCACTACCACTTCACTCGTCCCCCCCCGGCCAGACGTGTGATTCTGCCTCTCCACTCTCCCCTCCCAGTACCCAGGGACTCGTGGATTCCCCCTTTCGGGGTCACCTCACAATCATCACACATCTTTGCTCAGTGCTTCTGCCTGGGGGTCTTGCGCCAGGCCGTAAAGCATCTCCCCTGGGTTATGACGTCCTGTTTCACATTCCAGCTCTGACAAACAGCTGCATCACCAAGAGGTGCTTTCCACAGCCAGTGAACCAAAAAACAAACAGGTCTTTTCTTTCGTCTCAAGGAGCCCTGTGCAGTCTTCCTTTCCCGCTCCTCTCTTTTCTCCTGATTTGGTAACCTTTAGAAAGACCCCGAGATTTTTAGAGTAGGACCCATGTCTTTCCCTTTAAGAAACTATTCTGAGAAGTGAAAAAACAAACGCTATTCCCATTGGCAACGGAGGGGGAAAGTGCTGCCCCCAACTGCTTCACCCAGGGCCACTCTGGCCCAGCCACCCCGCTAGGCAAAGAGGGGCGGGCTCCGGACTTATCGTACCTGAGATAAAACGTTCTCCTGGTTGTCCGCCTCGTTCTGCAGAATCTCATCTTCTGTGGGCGCCACTGTCTGCGCATCGGGGGGCTCGGTCGTCCCTGTAGGGGGAGTGCTGACCGCCCAGACCCGTGCCACAAGTAGAGCGAAGCAGAGAACTAGCGGCAGAGGTTTGGCCATGAGGGACGCGACCGTAGGGACCTCAGCCTCTCTGGAAGACGGCTCGGGTCGCGGTCTCCGCACAGACTGAGGCAGGAGGGTGTCTTGGCTGGACGGTTGAGTGACTGACCCGCCGCCTCCTAAAGCTGGGTGCGGCTGCGCCTGGCAGGAGGACGCGCCCCGGAGACCCTGAGCATCTCCTTCACGACCCGGTACAGTAGCCAAGACTGTAGGGAGCTAGGCGCAGAAGAGAGGAGGTGACCGGAAGGTGGCTCAGGTGGGAGGCAGGCGCGGCAGAGGCGTGCGGCACGCACGGCGGGGAGCCCGGGGCGCACGGGGACCGGGCGCTGGGTGCGCGGCAGCTGCGGCGGAGGCGGCTGGGCTGGGGCTGCAGAGCGCTGGCGCGGAGCGAGGGCGGAGCCTCTATTGTGCCGAGGCCGCGGAGGTGCAGCCAGTGACGGCGCGGAGGAGGACCCGGAGCTCGGGGTTGGGGCGCAAAGGCGCAGCCCCACCCCGCCTGCTAGGGCTCGATCGCCCGCGCACGCCCCCGACATCAACCTGCAAGGATGCTGCAGTTCTTTTATCTGAAGGCAATGATGGGGACAGAAAAGTCACCCTGACCCGGGGCCCTGAAGGATGGGGGTCCCTTGTGTCCATCGTCACTGCCAGGAGAGAGTTTCCTCTGGGTTGGGGGGCAGCCCCTTCAAGCCAGAGTCAGCGCGCAGCCTGGTGAGCTGGGCGAGAAAGACACCTCGTCTCTTTTCGGGATTCCCTTTCCCCAGACTGAACTCTGGGCGCGATCCTTAGCAGCTTTGAACTTAGCGCCCTTGAAAGTTTGCTTGCCCGCCACAGTTTTAGAAGCTAGTAATACCTCCACCCAGAGGATAACTACTGAACTCTCTGCTGGAGTGTGAAAAGCACTGTGGCGAGTTTCTGACGCTATACAGCGGGGAATGCTAAGCCTGAGGACCCAGCGACAGCGACGGGAACCACCTCTTCCCTCTTTGGGTCAGGACAAGCCTCCCAGGTGATCTTTCAGGGCATCCACTCGCAAATGTACAGATGCTACAGTGCCCTCTAATTAGAGTCCCTTTGGTAAGTCCATTATGAAGATTTACAGTGTGTGGATTTAAGAGCTGTCCTTCCAGGACAACTGTTACCCTTAAAATATTGAACAGAATCAGATCACATCAAAGATGTAAAGGTACTTCTTTACCTTTACATCTTGCAAGCAATGCAAGCATCTTGCCCCCTATGCTATAGAACAAGGGTTGTAATAACCTAAATAATGAACGTGTGTGACGTCAGTTGACAGAAATATAATAATTATTATATTAGTACAATAATTATTGTTATATTAAATAATAATTATGATGATGATCATAATGTGATGTTGGGTATCAAACCCAGAGCCTCATGCATGCTAGGCAAGTGCTCTACGGCCGAGCTACATCCCAATCCCCGTAATAACCATTATTAATACACCATAGTACATTTTTTTAAAGCTCATTTTCTAGAAAAGGGTCTCTAGTTCTGCATATCTGGCTTTGGTGGGTGTCCTCCATACACACACGCCCTCCCATGTAACCTATCAAATCTTTTCTGCAACTCGTTGGAACAAATATTTATAAAACGCAGTTTTAAAATAAATGTGGAGGCAGGAATTCCAGCTACACCACAAGCTGAGGCAGGAGGACTGCAAGCTGGCATGTTGCCAGACATAAGGGGTGTGAGGGAGCTCAGACTGTAAAATAGAATCCAGTGGGGCTAAAAAAAAAAGGAATAGGTCACTCCCGGTTGAAATGAGAGTAACATTTCTCGGAAGAGTGATTCTGAAAAGGACTGAGACTGTGAGGAGATTTCAGCAAGATAGTAGATAAGTCAGCCAAATGTAAGGAAGGACTGACGCCTCTGGGCAGAAACAGCAGCCTGAATTTGCATATTCAGGTCTCATACTAATGTGCCCATTTCTCGTGAGATTTCACTTCCCAGTAGTTCCTGTGCTATGTTCCCATAATAACAGGTAACCCCTCTTCACACATCATAGGAACCCCTTGTTTGTACTCCTTCCTGGGTTGTTTCCATGGCCCCTGTCTTCCTGCTAGACTGTAAACTCCCTGAGGACAGAGGTTTGTCTGGTTTGTTGACCTTCCAGTCTCCTAGTTTCACCAGTGCCTGGAATAAAGTGGACACTAAATGGTTCACTGGACCGGAACTGAAAATAATCCAGTTGGGCATATTCCCAGTCACCTTTGTAAACAGTGTCATTGTATCCATTAGGGCCCATTTGCCTGAAGGAATCAGAGGCTCCTACCAGCAATGGCTTCATCAAGCACATATTTATTTTTCTACTCCCCTTAAAAGACTGAACTTTGGCTCTTGAGCAGCTTAGTAATGTCATCAAGGATGAAACTATTTCTATTTTCCACTCCATTATGCTTAGAGTTTTGGCTTTTTGACCTAATTAAGATTGATTAAAGCTTGTCTGAGATACCCCATTGCCAGACATTCAATTTTCCAGTTTCCCTTACAGCCATGGGTAGCCATAGGATTCAGGTCTGGCCAATAGAACAAAATAAATCTGCAGGGAGTTTCTGGAAAAGCCGTTTTTCTCCCTGACAAAAGGAACAGGGGAGTGGAGCTTTTTATGTGACTGTCTCCCACTTCTTATCTTTAATCATGTGTCATGGTGCCTGGAGCTGTAAAAGCCGTCTTGTGACAATGAGTCCCCTCTACATTCTGAATTAAAATTTATCTCCTTTTAAAGCCCTTTTTTTCTTTAAGACCTGGTCTTGTTATGTAGTTCAGTGTGGGCTCAGACTCACTATGTCGCCCAGGCTGGCCTTGAACTCAGGAAGATCCTCCTGTCTCAGCCTCCAGAGTACTGGGATTCAAGTGTGTACCACCACACTCAGCTTACAAACCCACTTTTGAACTTTCATATTTTGGTGTTCAGTCCTATGATCTTTCATGAATTTACCTGATACCATTCCCACAAGAGAGCTTTTCTTTCACTTAAATATAGAAAGGAAGTGCCTTCTAAATCTATTTTTTTAAATCTCCCATTTCTTAAACTAACTATATTTACTTTTTCCATCTTCTGTCTCCATTTTATTCACTTGTCAGACCACATGACCTTCCAGAGCTTCCATTATTCTGGTTATTTTTCGCTCCAGAAAGCCTCCTGTTTGAATAAATGTTAGAGAACAGTGAAACCATTCCTTCTCTTTTTCTGGGCACTGTTCTTTTATTAATGCAGCCCGAGACTGCCTGAGCTCTTTTGGCAGCCACTTTGCACCAGTGATTCAAATTGATTTATTTTTTTAAATGTAGTTTTCTTTTTTATGTGTGTAAATGTTATGCTGGTTTCCTCTATCCTGTGCTTTCCAGCTGGGTTATTTATTTAACACAAGTACAGATTTTTACATTTTTACCTGCTGAACAGCACAGTGATTTCATCCTGCTGAAATCTTGCTTACCCTTCCCAGTTAATTTCCAACTTCAATGAGCATGATGGGAAGACGGAAAGGCAGGCTGCTGAGAGCATCACAGTGTGTCCTCGTCCACCTGTCTTAATTCAAATCATTAACTGAGGAAAAAAAAAACTGTATTAATTCAGATAGGACCAGATTCGACAGTCCTTCACCCACTGTAGGAAAAGTCTCTCCTCACTCTTTTCTTCCCCCCATTGCTAGAGACTGAGCCCCACACTTGCCGAGATGCCACTGAGCTACACCCCAGCCCCTTTCAAGGTGTCAAGTAGTCAGAGGTGTTGGTGCTCAGACCACAGGTCTTTGTCATCATGTTTGCAAGCATTTGTTGGGAGGCTGTTGCCACCTATCTTTCCAAAGCCAAGATACACTGCCCATGGCATTCCTTCCATTTGGCAGCCTGATAACCTGACCTGAAGATCCTGAGTTGAATTTGGTTCAGCTTTTAAATACTGCAGTTTAAAAATACTGTAAATTCCCTGCATCCTTTGCTAAGAGCCTATAAACAGGCCCCTGCACTTGCTGCTCAGCGCAATAGTGTGAAATAAGCGTTGGCCCAGCTAGGTAACACAAGAAGTCTCTGTGGCACCAAGACAATGCCATGTATGCTGGGTTCTCTGCACTGGGCTCTTACCATGGTCCAAGCATCACCTGATGCTCAAAACCTCACATAGGTGGTGTCATTTTCTCTTACAATGGTTCAGAGAGGGATATTTAGGAAAGTTCCCATTTTTAAAAATTATTGCAGTAAAAGACATACTGTCATGAATTCTCCTCGATACACCTTCCCCCAGCTTTAAACATGCTGTGCCATCATGCTTGGCACTTTCTGAGGCAGTTCTGGAAGGCATCTTCTGTGTCCTTATGAAGTGTGACCAGAAGTACAGTGCTGCTGCTGATGGGAAGACGGAAAGGCAGCTGCTGAGAGCATCACGGTGTGTCCTCGTCCACCTTATCCACTGATGGGAAGACGGAAAGGCAGCTGCTGAGAGCATCACGGTGTGTCCTCGTCCACCTTATCCACTGCATCTGGCACTGGGCAACTTCTGACTCTTCTCCAAAGTCAAAATGACCATAACAGGTAAATGTTGTGAATCAGTTCAGGATACAGAGGCAGCCATGACGGTGCCTCTAAAGACTCACAAAAGAGGACTCCCAGCACTGCTTCAGAAAGTGGCAGGAATGATGGGATAAGTGTATCGAAGCAAGGAGGAGTGTTTTGAGGCAGATCAAGGGCAGATCAATGTGCCTTTTATCATAATGGGATTTTTAAAAAATATTTAAACACTGACTGTAGTTTTCAATCATTCCTAGATTCAGGCGTTCACAAAGCCACAAGTGTGCCACTTAGCTACCTGTGCCCTACGACCCCCACCAGTTCTGATCAGCTGCCATCTCTGTGTAGTTTAGAAAATGCACCTGCCCAAAGCAGCGGAATCAAAGAGCACGTTAAAGCCTCCTGAGCAAGAGCGTCCTGCCGTCTCCTCCCATCCCCAGCTGGCTGGAGGGTGGAAGCTGTGCCGGGGAACTGCCGTAAAGCACTGTGAAGGGGTGATGGGCGCCCAGCTGAAAATGAGGCCTTGCTTCCCCTGTTCACCCTGCTTTGCTGCTTCCTTGGCTTCTTATTCTGCTTTTGATGTCTCTCATTCTCTCTCTCTCTTTTAATTCAGTTTAACCCTGGAGCACAGATGACGAGGAGCTCTGTCGCCTGTCCAACCTGAAGGGATGAAGAAAGAACCTCGGCCCATGACGTGCAGACTACAAAGGTGTGGCCTGGGAGGGCGACGAGAGAGTGATTTTCCCTCAACATGTTTTAGTAAAGAGAAATGATGTTTTCTACTCTGAATTTGCCCAACTTTTAAGGCCATTTTCATTTCTTTACTTGCTAACCCTAGTAACTGATTTTTATTAAAGCAAATTTTACATTAATAAAATTTAAGGAGTTTTCTCCTCTGATAATCAAACTGGACAGACTCTGCCTGTGCCTTCCTCCTCCTCTTCTTATTCATTTATTTTTGAGACAGTGTTTTGCTATGAAAGCAATACTGCCCTTGAATTTCAGGCTAGTTTGATGCTCTCGGTCTTCCTGCCTCAGCCTCTCAACTGCTGGGATTACAAATGTGGGCCACCACACCTCCCTTTTAAAATGCATTTTCATTGTTGAATATAATAGACTATATAGATTAGTGGGTTTCATTTCGACATATTTGCACATGTATTGAATATACTTTGATTATCTTCCCCATTACCCCACTCCTTTTCTCCTCCCACCTCCTCTCATCCCATTTTTCTCCTACTTTCATTCCCTCTCCCTCCTTCCCTCTTCTTCACCCTCTTTCTCTCCTGGATTGGCAAATACAACACATGATATTTGACTTTCTGAGTCTGGTTCCTTTCACTTAATGTGATGGTCTCCAGTTTCTTCCATTTTCCTGAAATTGACATGGTTCTATTCCTATTTATAGCTGAATAATATTCCACTGTGTATGTCTACCACATTTTTATTATCCACCCATCTCTTAGTGAGCACGTAGACTGCTTCCATAGCTTAGCTATTGTGAATCAAGCTGGAATAAACATGGATGTGCTGACTTTCTTTCTGGAATATAGTGAGGAGTGGTATAACTGGGTCAATGGTAGCTCTATTTTTAGTTTTTGAGGAAACCTCATCTCCATCTTTCTCAAGATTTGGGAAATTTCCTATCATCTCAATGAATAGATTTTCTGTGCCTGTAGTCTACATCTACAGCCTCCCTTATATTTCAAAGATTTTTAAATTTGGTTTTTTAGTTGTCTCCCAGAGGTCTTACATGTTTTTTTCATAATTTACCACGTTTTTCTTTATCACTGTTTAATTATAATAATTCACCAACTTTATCTTAATGCCCTAAAATTCTGTCTTGTTCTTCACCATCAAACCTACTAGTGAGTTATTCCACTGAAGTTTTTGACTTATTGAGCTTTTCCAAGACTTTCATCTCTTTTTTTTCAGAATCTGTAATTCTTTGTATCAAAGTATTCTTTCATATCTTGCATTACCTTCCCTATTTCAATCTGATGTTTATTTTAATCCTGTTTTAGTTCACTGCTCATTTTATAATCATTCTTCTGAATTCTTCAATATTTCATCTACTTGAGTGTCATTGGGACCAGTTATTATTGAGATACTTACTTTTTGGAGGAGTTAGGTTTTAAACCAATTAAAATAAAATCACCATGTGCTTATCAAGCACGTATTATATGTTCAATAAAGACATGATAACTATTCTCTGCATTCTGAGCCAAAGTATATGCTTGTATATTACTTTCTCACATTTTTGATATTTTCTACAAAAGGTCATTCTTCCTGCCTCTCCCCTGAGATGCTTCAGTGTGTCCAGAGGTGTATCAGCTTCAGCGTCTTCCCTGCCTTTCCTCCTCAGTGAATGTGGAGTGAACTTTGTCCAAAGGCCTTCTTGCCCCTCTGTATGGCACTGAACTTCAGGGAGGGAAGTTGAGAGCCAGCTTCTGCTGAGAATCTGGCAGGACACACAGGAAGTAGAAGTGACAGCACAGGTTTATTAGTTAGGACAGGCTCCTCAGGGTGGGAGTGGGTCGGTGAGAAGAGCTCATGGTCTGAAGAAGCTGGAGTCAGAGCCTCCATGCTTATTACAGGAGGAGCAATTCACTCCAACAGTGCCGTCTCTTTTCTTTTGGTGGTGGAGTTTTTGTCCCTACGTGGATCTTTGAGGAACTGTCATGTGCCCCAAACCTACTGATGGGTGGGTAACTTGTCAAAGCTACAGTGCAAATGAGATCATAATGAATTGCAATGGATTTGGGATCACTTTCTGCTGTTTAGGATATTCTATAGTGCATGTGTCCCCAGGAATAGCTTAAGCATCACAGATGGGTGCTCTCTGTGGCTTCTTGAGAGTTTACCTTGGAGCCAGCAGAAGCTTATAGCACATGCACCCTCTTGTCTTTCCCTGTTGTGGTCCGGCTGTCAGACCCAGGCACTCTAGTTTTCAAAAAGCCAGCTTCCTCTTTTGCTCTCTGATCAACAGATACCCTTTTTCTAGGCATTTCTCCTCTCTACCTCCTGCCTCAGAATGGTGGGGGTCTTGGGCAACTTATTCTTCTCTAATCCTTAAGTTTCTAATGTTACTAAGGTTTGTGAAGATAGGAGATGTTCATACAGATGTCTAACCCGTTGCTTGCTGGGTTCAGTAATATTTGTGGAATGGATGATAAACCAGTAATCACTTACTAAATGGGAGCTATTAATATTATTGTTATTATTCCTGATTCATGTGAACTCAGTAGGAACCCATTCTGTGTCTCGGTTTCCTCATCTGAAACAGGAAACTTCATCATTTTGGGCTCTCTGTTCCTTCCAGGCTGGCAGTTCTTATTTAGGTAGATGAGTTTTTCCCATGTTTTCATCTGCTCTGTTCCAGGGACTAAACTTTAGACAGATAACTTTTTAAAGATTGAGCTATTCCTGAGGTGATCTCAGAGGCAGGGAGGTGGAACCAGCAGCCAGCCCCCTGGTCTTTATGGTAGCAGGGTTTATCCAGTAACTCCCACCGGCTCCCACGGCCCAGGGAGCTGCTGCTGGGGACATGAGGCTGGGGTGCTTCTCTAGGAGATGACAGCCCTATCCAAGGCCATGTTGGCACAGGCTGGATCCTGAGCTTTTGAAAAGCTAAGAGGCACCTCACTCCAGACAGGAGGAAACCCAGCTATGTGCTCCAAGAGCCAGCACTCACGTCCAAGGAGAGAGACACCTAAAATAGCAGGCGTGTGATGGAGACAGCGCTGCACCACCCAGTTTCCAGTCCCTGCTACATTCCTTCTTCCCTTCCTGAACAAAATCACTTTCTTCCTTTTGAATGCTCAAGAGTGTTCCAATTAATCATGGGAGTTCTCTTCATATCTAACCTTCCTTTATCTCATTGATTTAAAGAAATATTTTGAATGAATGTATGGTACGCAATGTTTACATTCTTCTTAGGGAGTAGGTTCAGGTTCTCAGCATATCTTAATTCTTTGTATTTTTCTTTCCCTCTCTTCCTTCCCCCATCTCTGTCTCTAGATCTCCTTCCCATTTGCAAATGATCTCCCTGTTTCCTATAATCTATCTTTTATTTTGTCTTTTGAAATTATTTATACTTCAAGTTTCTCATGCAAGAGAAGTTATGTGATGTTTAAGCTTCTGTGTCTAATTTCATTTAAATATTATAGTCTCAAGGCACATTCATTTTCCTACAAATGACTCAAGTTTATCCTTCCTGATGGCAGAGATTTTGGTCATTGATAATGTGCTGCCTTTCTCTTATTTGCTTTTCTCCTTGCAAGGAAAAAAACCATGGCGAGCTCTGTTACCTGGAAGCAGCAGGTGTGGATCTAGACACCTGGACACAGTTCAAGTCCTTCATTCCTTCAGGGAGCTTCTTAGGGCCTTCCTTTCCCTTCTGGTTGCCCCAGAATTATACACCCAGGATCCTTTGTCTTTGCGTACCTCTGGGGAACCCCACCAGGTGAGTAGTGCCGTGGAGTCTATGAGGCTTTGAGAACCTCTTCTGGCCCCTGTACAAGCATCTCATTTCATCCACACAGCCATCCTGCCCTGCAGGTGTCAGCTCCGGGTCACAGGTGGGGAGACTGAGCCCTGAACTTCACTAACTTGCTCAAATACAAGCATATACATTGGGAAGTAGGAGGCTAGCTTTTCAAAAATTTTATCAAGAATATTTATGTTTTCTGGCAGTGGTGGTACAAACCAGTACACTGGGAGACTGAGGCAGGAGGTTCTCAAATGTAAAAAAGTAAGGTTAAAAAAAAAAGAAAAAAAAGTAAGGTAAAAATACTTTGCTCTGCAAAACAGATCTGAACAAACTATTTCAGGACATACATCTTGTGACTGGAATGTGGTTTTGGCACATGGAGATGTCTACCCCATACAGAAAATAACCGATGTTTAATCTTGCTGAATGTCAAACCCTGGCAGCTCCTGGCATGGGTTAGCAGCTGTACAAAAGCTTTCCCTTGAGCCCTTTGCCCACCCCGCTCTCTTGACTGCCCCAGATTTCTCACAGTGTGTGCTTCAGTACACTTCCCTCTGCACTTATTCTCCTCCTGGTAAACCCTTTGCCACCCACCTCACTAGTCTGCACATGCTGTAGCACACACCATCAAGTTCAAGGCAACATAGTGACTTAGTGACCTGGGCAACATAGTGACTTAGTGAGACCTTATCTCAAAATAAAGACTAAGAAAGGGCTGAGAATGTAGATCAGTGGGAAGGCCCTGAGTTAATTCCCCAGACTGCAAAAATGAATAAATAAATAAAAATAAATTTTAAAATCATGATTTATTCATAATAATCCCAAACCAGAAGAAACTCAGATGTCTATGGCCTGGAAAACAGACTTTAAAAATTGCGATATATTCATACAGTAGAATAATACACAGTAAAAAGATGATAATTGGCTACCAGTAATGCAATAATAGAGAGACAAGCCAAAAGTATTGTTTTGGAGTTTAAAAAAAAGTCTGACAAAATACTCCACACTGTAGGACCCCACACATATGAAGAATAAGACCATGTATACTAATCTGTGCCACTAGAGATTGGAATAATGGTTGCCTCTTTGACATGGTTGCTACTGACTGTGGAGGAACAGAGGGCAACTTTCTGAGCTGGCAAAAACTTAACATGGGTGGGGTTTATAGCGTGCATGTGCTTAGAAATGAATGGAGCTTAAGACTTTTGCATTTTGTTATAATTTGTCTCTTATACTTTTGAATGAATTTAACTTTGCTATCAAGTGCTCCTGTAAAAACCTTAAAGTGACTTGAAACATTCATTGATTTACTTTGCTGTTCATGTTCTCCAAGCGTGTGTACTCAAAGACCCTCAGAGACACATTATCCAGGTAGGTGCATTTTGAATTACCCGCATTAGGTTCTTTTACACTATCTTAACAGTAGCAAAATTCTGTTTTCTCTTTGCAGGTATGCAGACAAATTTACCCTAACAGATTTCTTTTACCCATTAAATAAAAGCACAGAAAAGTAAATAAAAGGCAGAAACCCATAATATTTTTTCCCACCATACTCAGAATTCCAAAACTTTCATACAGCTGAGGTCTGGGCAAGTGTATTCTGTCTCCTGGTGAAGGAGAACTGAGGGATGGCCTGCATGGGACTTTGTTTGGCAAAGCGTTGTGCTCACCGTGGAGAGTAAGACTGACAAGAAAACTGGGCATAGTGGTACATGTCTATAATCACAACACTCTGGGAGTCTAAGGCAGGAAGATCAAAAAGTTTCAACCTGGCCTGGCAAGTCAGTGACATAGTGAGATCCTGCCTAAAAATACATAAAAAGTTCTGGGGATATGGCTCAGTGGAAAGGTCTTCAGTTCAATTTCAAGTATTAAAAATAAAAAGCAAAGTAAATGATTGACAAGAAATCCTTTGACCCAGGAAAACTGTTTCCACCTAACTCCAGATTCCTGCAATTGGTGTTAAATTCTGCTCAGGTCTTCATCATCATTTGGAGCTGGGATGTTTTTCAAAGGCTCATGGGTAAAAGGCCTGGTCCTCAGAGGTAGCACTACTGGGTGGTTGTGGAGCCTTGAATGGGAGAGGCCTTAAATGAGGGAGGTCTACTGGTTATGGGTGGGCCCTGGGAGGGGGGAGGGGAGGGCCTTGAAGGGAATCACAGGCTCCAGGCCCTCCCCATTCTTCTCTTTCAGCTTCCGGCCAGAGGTGAAAAGCTCTGCCTCAGCACACATGCTGCCATCATGTGATGCTCTGCAGACAAAGGCCTGAAAGCAGTGAGTGCCCTGAGTGAAGGCCTGGAAACTTCCAATTGATGAGCCAGCACAGATCTTTTCTCTTTATGAGTCTATGATCCCAGGTGTTCATCTGGCAGTGGAAGGTTGATTGACACACATACCATGGCCCTACACAAATGACTGATGCCTGACCTTACTTTGTCCCTCGCTGGGTTCCATGAGATAAAAGCTTGAGCTGCAGGGGAGCCCCCTTCACTCTGGTGTTCACTATGAGGAATCTGCCTACAAGGAAACGCAGAAACATGGAAAAGTATCTGATTATCAGTGGGGTTGGTACTGCACGGCATTGCTCTATAAAAGGGCAACTTTTCTCACTGTTATAAATTGACCCTATTCATGTTATCAAATATTTGTTTCTGGTGTGTTTGTTTGGTCTGTCTTGTTTTTCTGAGACAGGATCTCACCATATAGATCAGGCTGGGCTTCACACTCCATTGCCTGGGCATTGCCTGTAATCCTCCTGCCTCAGCCTCCTGAGCTCTGGGTTTCTCGGTGTGTGCCACCACCTCTGGCTTTACTGAGTATTTGTTAAGGGATAAGTAAGTTGGGATAACAAAGATAATTGCCACATTTCTATAAGACAGGTTTTTTTTCACTATTACTAGTTCATAAAAGAAAGTCAAACTTAAGAGAAATTAAGAAACATTCCATAGATGAGGGCTTATTACAACCATTTTGTAGCTTGTTTTACTCTTTTATTGTAGTTCCTTTCTTTTTTCTCTCTCTCTTACAGTCTTCCTTTGGGTTAAGAGACTTACTCTGATATTATATTTTGATTCTTTGCTTATTATTTATAGATTGGGGGGCAGTACTGGGAATGTAACCCAGTGCCTTTACACTGAAGTACATCTCCAGCCCTTTTTTATTTTTTATTTTAAGACAGGATATTGCTAAGCCACTAAGTTGCTCAAACTGGGATAGAACTTGTGATTCTCATGCCTCAGCCTCCCAGAGAGCTGGGACTATAGGCATGTGTTACTATACCTGGTAATATTTTGATATCCCATTTTGCATCTTTTATATTGCCCATTTCTCAAGCTAGCTCTGACTCTAGGTCTGTTTGATTCCAAGTTCACACTGTGTAACACACTCAATCCTGGAGCATTTAGCTTTCTAAAGCCTGATTTCGCCCCTTATCCACATACCTCTCCTCTTTCTAGAATCTCATACTTAAGGTTCTCTAGCCACCACATGCACAGTGCCACATCTACAGAAGAATAACTGACTGCAGAAGCTGTGGGCAGTGAGATGTCTCAGGCTGGGAGACCTGGCCCCTGGCCCCGGGGCTGCCTCTCCAGCTGTATGTACTTGGGCCTCTCTGGGAAGTCATGGGCCTCAGTTCTGCCCATTTGCCAAGTGACTCAGTTAAAGTGGTTTCCAGGATGGTCCTTTCAATCCAAAGTTCTTAATTCTTAGGCACAAAGAAGCAGCCTGATTTATTGCTCCTTTTGTTACAGGTTTGGGTCACAGTTGGTGTGAATGTAGCTTTCCACAAAAAGTGGTTGTTTCTTATGTTTCTCTAAGACCATCAGTTGCTATAGAAAATGTAGAATATTTGAGCTATGAGAAGTATAGATATTCCATGTTTTTCAAGACACAGTCCTCAGCACCTCTGGGTTCCTTAAATTACACTGTGGTACGATTGCTCAGGTGCCATGAGCCACCTACAGTTTAAAGGCAGGTGAGCGAGGACAGAGGAGCTGTGATCTGGCACGGGGCCCCTCGCTCCTCATGGAGCAGCAGGAGCAAAGATCCCGATTCCAGATGCCCTAGCTCATGCTGGGAGAAGATGGGCTGAACAGTGACAATGGCACCAGAATTGTATGGCTTCTCAAGTACCTTGTGTATCCTCTCATGAATTCTCTAAGCACTGCTACGAGATGAATGTAGCTTCCTCCACTTTATAAAGAAAAATAGAAACACATAATGTGTAAGTAGCTCAAAGTTGCTAAGCTGTCTTGGAAGCCAGGGCTCATCTGTTCAGAGGCATCAGAGGCATCAGAGGCAGTGCTTTTAAACATCACACTGTGTTCATTTGCCATCTGTGAAAGGAAGGGTTGACCCAGTGCTCTAGCATTTGATATATATATATATATATTTTTTTTTTTTTTGGTGGTACTGGGGATTGAACCCAGGGCCTTTGCACAAAGCTAGACTTTCAACCCTTTTAGTTTTTGTTTTGAGACAGAGTCTTGCTAAATTGTCCAAGCTGGGCTCAATTTGCAATCCTCCTGCCTCAGCCTCCCAGAAAGCTGGAATTCTAGGCATGCACTACCATGTCTAGCACGTTTCTTATTTTAATAACTTTTTAAAAAATTTAAAGTGTGTTAGAAAAAAATGTTACATGTAAAACTGGCTGTTTCATGGATATAGTTTAGGATGATTCTAAATTTAAAATGGAATTGATTTAAGGTCAACTTAAAGAAAAGTCAGTCCAGGTGATACGGTAAAAATCCTAAGGGGTGAGGGCCTTCACAAATGTCTAAAGTTTGAGGGCCACTGAATTAGATAATATGACCCAGTGTTTGCTGGCTCCTGCAGGACAGAGCAGGACTGTGGCCTTCCTGTGCCCCCAGTCCTGTGTCCCAACTCTGATCATATGGTGCCCTCTGAGTAGATAGAGACAAACTGTCTTCAGAAGGCTAAACAGGCCTCGGCTCAATGTATGCTGCTGCCTCCTTCTCCTTCTTGCATCTGGGGGTTGACCCCACAGCCTTCACGCTGAGCTATGGCTGCAGTACCCCTCTTTGTTAATTTCATTTTAAACAGTCTTCTAAATCTCTAAGTTGCCCATCTGGGCTCAAACTTGAGTTCTTCCTGTCTCAGGCTCCCAGAGTGCTGGGATTACAGTTGTGCGCCACTATGCCTGGCAATTAACGTGACCTCTAATTCTCCTCTTTCCCTGTGTGTCATCTAAGATTCAGGGGTTTCCTGTTGTATCTGTCCACATACTACTTGCAGAAGCAGCTTGTGTAGGTTGAACAGTGGTTGGCTACAGATATATTTAGCTGGACCAACATTGTGAGGTTTTGTTTGTCTGTTTTTAATTTGTGAATCTAAATGTCTTTAGTCAGAGCACACTAGGTTGCTCAACCCTCTCATTTCCCCTGATTGAAAGTCTCAGTTTCCTGAAATCAAAATCCTTAAAAATTCAAAAATCTGGTTCTTCGATTGTGAAGATTCAGAGCATAGAGCTCAGAGATCCCGGTGAGCTGTGGGCACTTGGGATGCCTAGCACACTCGAGTCTCTGGTGTTCATGGAATTTCTGTGGCAACCATGCCAGAGAGAACAGAGCAGGGCAGGAGCCCAGCCAGCAGATGGCAATGGCAGAGTTCTGTATGATCCTTTGGTAGCTCAGTGGCTCTGACTGGGAGTATAGTGACACCTGGTGTCTGCTTTCATTATTCAAACTCAGCAAGTTCCAATCTGAGCGCATCTCTGTTCCCAAACCAGCTTCTCCTCTTTCGCCATCACTCCTGGGGTGAAGACAGCCACCAGGCAGGAAGCCTTCGCACACATCATGAGTGCTTCCTTCTCTCTCCTCTCTCTTATCCAGTAGTGCGATTTGAATTGATTTTATATCTCTTGCCTCTTCTTACTACTGCCTCTGTTTGGCTCAAAAGGTCATCTTTCCTAACACAACTCTTTTTTTTGCAATAGGGATCAAACTCACAACCTTGCTCTTGCCAAGCAAGTGCTTACACCACTGAGCTAAATCCCTGGCTCAATACAACTTTCCAAAGAGTTATGAATTTCTCCACCAAAATTCATATTGAAATTGGGTGTAGGTGAATATTTAAGAGATTAATATTTAAAGTCTCTGTCTTCATGAGTGAATTAATTTATGAATGGACCAATCCATTCACAGAGTAATGAGATAACAGGTTATTGTGAATGTGGATTCTGTAATAAAGCTAGTGGGGCTCTGCCTCTTGCCTATTCCCCCTTTGCCATGTAATTTTATGTGCCTCCATGGGCCCTCAATCATGCAGCCTCTTGACCTTGGACCTCCCTGTATCGAGAACTATAAACTGAATACATCTTTAATTGTTATGCATTACATCATCTGTGGTATTCAGTTATAGCAATGGAAATGGACAAAGACTGTTCTCATATGCACATGACTATCCGACTAATAAAGTATGTTCCACAGATCACTTCTCCACCAGAAGTGAGAAGCTCCCCACAACCTTCAGGATAAAGTTTGGAACTTTGGCTTACATGTGACTTGTCCCAGGCTGTTTCCTTCCACTTTCTACTCTGTGCTTTTCAGTCAAGCTCTGGACTTTCTTCAAACTCAGGTCACAGTTTCCATCTGCATGGAATATCTTGATTAAAAAGAAAAGTGGCAATAAAGGACCTATGGAAAAGGAAGTCATCCAGGGAATTGTTTGATGGATGTAAGAAGCATTATTTGAGGCAGAGTTTAAAGAGCTCACTGAAGTGGGGAATGGTTTACAGATACATTTGAGCTGAGAAGTCCCACAGTATCCTATCTATAGGCTGGAGAACGCAGGACCCAGTAATACAGCTCAGCCAGGGTCTGCTGATGTAAGTGCTAGAGTCCTACAGCCCTAGAACAATTTGCCCTGCTTGAGATCCTAGATCACAGAGACTACTGTTCTGAGAGCCACTCAACACAAGCATCTTGTCAAATTACTCAGTAAATGGGCCAGAGTAGCACACCCAGATGAGGAATGTGTTACTTCTAAAATCCAAATAAGCCTACCAGGCATTGTGTCCTATTTTTGGTTGTAGGAGGGACCACAGTGTAACAGCTTATTCCTTAGAGGCTATTTTAACATCTATCATATCTATAGGCTGGAGAATGCAGAATCTACATCACTGGACCCCCTAGAAATTTCACTAGCTGGATTCATTTCTCACACTCTGATATACAAATGTCTTACCAATAAAACCAGAGTAGTTGCTACCTCATGCTCACTAGGTCCAATAAGGAGAATGTCATAAATGTAACAGATTGACATGATATCTTGTGGGAAAAAAAGTAACCAAGACCACTGTGGACTCAATTATAATGCAGGGCTGAAAAGTTGATATATTCCTGACATAGGAGAGTGAAAGTACATTGCCGGCCTTGTCAGGTGAAAGCAAATCTTCTGGTGACCCTAATGGACAAATAAGGAGAAAAAGGCTCTAGCTAGATCAATAGCTAGTTGGTACCAGGAGATTAATTCATTTGGTTAAGCAATGAAATCACATCTGGTATAGTAGCTGTAGCTGGATACACTACTTGGTAAAGCTTATCATAATGCGCTATCACCTTCTAAGATCCTAGTGTCGTCTCCATAGGCAAACAGAAGAACTGAATGGCAGATGTCTTGGGAACCACCTTTTCTATGTTTTTCAAATTCTTGCTTGTGGTTCTAATCTCTGCAATCCCTCCAAGAGTGTGGTATTGCTTTTGATTTAGTATTTTCCTAGATAAAAGCAGTTCTAATGGCTTCTATTTAGCCTTTTCCACTGTAATGGCTATCACTCTACACATTAGTGAGCCAATGTGTAGTGCTGCCATCTGCTAAGTATGTTTATTTCAGTTATGCATTTTAGAACTGGGGAAATAACCACAGGATGGTTTTGAGGACTTACTGGACTTTGAATCATATTTGAGCTTAAACTCAATTTATTACCTGACTTTCATAAACCTCTACACTGACTGAAAGGTTACAGTGATGTTTTGGTTTTCCTGGAATCAATGTCAACTCAGAGCCAGTGTTAGTAGTTCCTGAAAAAGATAGGTTTTTTTTTTCTTACTTTTCTCGCAATACAGAGTTACTCTTGTGCTATGATGTGTGTCTAAATGTCCCCCTGAAGCTTAATGTAGTCATGGGCAGTGGGCTTTTCAGAGGTGGCTGAATCCAGAGTTTGTGATTGATTTATGGTCCAAGGCTGGGATTAAGGCTGTGGATGCAGCACCTACTAGGGCAGGTAGACTGCATATGATATAACAGAGGGAAAGAGGCTTGTCTCTCCCTTCCCTTGCTTGCTCTTGCTGTCTTCTGCCACTGTGCACTGTTTCCCCTCTGGGATGCCCCTCTGCCAAGCTACTCTACCTTGGACCCAGTTGATTATAGACTGAAACCTCCACAAACTGAGCTAAATAAACCTTTCCCCCTTTAACTATGGGTGTTGGGTATTTTGTCTCAGCAGTGAAGAAAGTAACTAAGATGCCTTGTAAAAGGCCATTAGCATTCATTGGTGAAGCTGAGAGAAATATTAGTAGAATAAATCTTTGGTAATATACAAGGGTCTTTATTCAAGGGGACTTGGTCTCTTTATTCAAAGTATTCTGGGTCATAAACTGTCTCAAGTCTGGGAATTGATTGAGAAACTATGATTCTCTGTTTTTATTATTTGAGTTAAGCTTTTTCTCACTTGATCTGGAAGTTTTCTGCTTTTATCTATCTAGTAAGAATTTAGTAAAGTTCCTATTTCATGTCAAAGAACACCATAATCAACTAGACAGTGCCGTGGATCTATCAGACAAGTTGTATTTCATTCCTTTGCCTCGAATGTTCAGTATGGTAACAACATCCACCTTGCTTTAATGATTGAATTTTAACACTTGGCCCCTACTACTCAAGGTCCAGTCACTTTTGTTGCATTTGAGTTTTCCAATTCAGTGATTGTACTCCCATTGTAAGGTCCAGCCTGTGAAAAAGAGCCATCATGGCTCTTCTTTGAGATTCTGAGCTCCCCTCACAAATCTATTTCTCAAAGTACTGATGAAAGATATGACTTCTGGGCCTTCCTGGGATAGATGAATAGATATTACTGAAAAATATCTCCACCATTTCAATCTCCCTGAGCCTTTGAATCCTTTAAACCAGAGGTTTTCAGGTATCTCCAGTTTGCTCATGGTGGCCATCTTTTGATCATGTATGAGCCAAACAACTAAACTATGGGTGGCCTTTCTAATTTCCTGAGATGCAACATTAAATGCAGAAGCTCTGCTAGATGGGTCTGCCTCAATAAATTTTGCTGGCACAATGTTTTGTTTCTTCCACTATTATCTCAAATCCTTAATATCCATTCCATGCATTTCCCAGAGTTTTGTCTTATTGGGTCACCCCACACATTCTCTTCTCAAGTTGTAGGATCCCATTCCTTCACAGCTAATATCTTCACTTTAACAGTAAATGTCTTTTGAGGTTAGAATTTTAACTTTCATTGTAATTCAGCCATACCCATGGTGAAGATTTGTTTGATTTTCAGAAATTTTAGCCTTGTAACTACAGGACTTAAGAGTCTTCCTGAGAGCCTATCTGGAAGCTCTTGGTTCATGTCTTTGTTTCCTCAACCAGGAACTCAAATACCTGGGCTCATCTTTATTCCTTCTTCACTTTACATTAGGAGCAATCAACCAAACTGACTAAGACAGTATCCAATGCAGATATTTTGTATATTTCTATAAGCAGTTCATGCTATGGACTATCAATGTCCTCTATGCTTCTGGAAATAAAGTCTTTAGACTTTTTAAATCAAATCATATTAGAGAACCAGTTCCAAACCCCAAAACCAATTCAGAAAACAAATTGTGAGCCAGTGGAGTTTGTGCCAGCTGGGGGAGAACCAAGAAGGAAGCCATGCTTCCCCAGAGCCCGTCCCATGAGCCAGTTGGTGTATAGGCAGAGAGAGAAGACCACCTTCCCCCACTGTAAGTAACCGGCTGATTTGGAGGAACACAGGCTGAGATGATAACAACTGAAGTAAAGAATCAATCTAACACTTGTATTGTTTGATTGACTTTGCAAACCGAAAGCCAGTAGTCTGAGCCACTATATAGAGGATAACAATATTGCATATAGTAACTATGATGGATTCTCTTCTGTTTTATTTTTAAAATTCAATATCAGGTTCTCACTGTTTTGTTTTGTTTAATTTTATTGTTCTGTTTTAGTCCCTTTAAAACAAAGAAAAAGAAGACAAATCCTTATAATTTTCTTATCTATAACCACTACTGGCATCAACATCTGAATTATTTTGGATTCTCTAGACAAACAGAAGCAAAAAGATACATAAATAGATGAGAGAGATTTACTGAGGGAACTGACCATCTTTTGATCATGTATCAACTAAATATGATCATCTGGTGATAGTTCCACAGTGTAAGATCTGCAAGTTGAAGAACTAGGGACATCAGTACATTGTTTTCATCCATACTGAGAACCCAAGTAGCTGATGGTGTAACTTAACTTCTGATATCTGATGTCTAAGCGGTTCTGATGTCTAAGATGGGTGTCTCAGCTCTAGAAGAGAGAGAAAATTCTCTTGTTATCTAGGGCTTCAGACAATTGGGTAGTACCCACCCACATAGGATGAGTGCAGATCTTGAAATTTAAACTACAATTTATTCTGGAAACATCTCACAGATCTCCTCAGAAATACTGCTTTTACAGTTACATTGGTTGGTATCCCTTAACCCAGTCAAGTTGACACCCCAAAATTAGCCATCATAGATCCTGACATTCAAAATAGAAAGGTGATTTTAGGCAAGGATAAAAAATAGTTGTTCATGGGGTAAAAAGACACTGATAAATAGACAACTTTATTCAAGCAGCAGTTCCTGGAGCAAGAATGGGAATGGATCCCTCAGAAGTTTGGCCAGGTTTGGATAATGCAATAAAAAGGAAATCCTGATTTTCCCAAATAGAAACAGGCTCATAGGAATACTTGGCTAAAGATTTTTCTTGTTTCCCTAATAAGGAAGAACTTGAAGTTACTATTTTAAGAAATCTAGGATCTGGGGTTGGTTATAGCTTAGCTGTAGAGTACTTACCAAGAATGTACAAGGCTCTACGTTTGATCAGTAGTACAGAAAAAAATCCTCTAGTGCTAACTATTTCTTATTTTATGCTTAACAAGGTATTATGAGTTGTACTTTTTTCTCATCTTTTGATGTAAGTTCATTTACTCTCAATTAACCTTTTTCTTCATCATCCTTTGAAGTAAGGAACTCCTCCGGATACTGTTGTGAGTAATTCTGGCTCCAGTGGATGTCACCTGAATGCATCAATCAAGGCTCTATTTTCAGAGAGGACACAGAGATGAACGGTGGTTCCTTCAGATTACTGCCCGCACAAGGATTGTTCCAGAGTATGTGAGCAATGCACTCACTAAAGCAAGATAATAGAAAAAGAGTACCATGCTGATGTTTTCTCAGAGAATTAAAACTTGATAACTTTCTTTGTAAAAGGAAAATAAGAAATCAGAAATGTGATTTCTACCAATGTGATAGGAATCTGCTTTACTTAAATGGAGAGTGGGAGCAACTCCCCCTTCTGGCTGCAATGGAATAACTGCTAACAGACTTGTACACTTACGTATACAACCAGAAAATGGGACAAAGTGTATGATAAAAGTGTTCCAGTTACTGTATAGCAGATAGCACAGAATTGCAATCCCCAAAAGAAAGGGAAAAAATGGAATGAGACCTGAGATCAACACAGTCTACTTCCTGGAGACATTGCAGGAATGTGATACAGAGGTAGGAAACCCAAGATCACAGCAGTGTTGCTGCATTGAGGACTTGAACTCAGTTTTCAGAGAGGCCAGGGCATCTAGGCTGTGCAAGCCGAAGTAACAGAAAGAAGGATGCTATATAGAGAAAGAGACTCAGAGGTCTGCATAAAGTTTATTCTTGAACACGTGACTGAACACTGAACCAAACATATAAAGGGTGCTCACAAAATACTGTGAAAGTGTTTTACATTTTTAAAATTTATTACAATAAAAGTCGTATTGCCATTAAGTCCCTTCAAAATAACCCAGTCACTTCAAATTCACTCATCCCATTGTTCTTGCCACTTCCTGAAGCAGCTATGGAAGTATTCTTTCATGAGTGTCTTCAAGAAGTATAATGAAAAACGCAGAGAATGCTGTTGCCGCTGCTGTTGCTGCTGCTGCTGCATGCCATCCAATGAAAGGCAGGTTGGCAAGATTACGTTTTGTCCTCATCTACTCTGTTCACTAGATCCGGCATCATGCAACTTCTGGCTCTTCCCCAAAGTCAAAACGACCATGAAAGGTAAACATTTTGAATTGATTCAGGACATTGAGGTAGCCAGGACAGCACAATCAAAGACACTCATGAAAAAGGTCTTTCAGAAGTGCTACAGAAAGTGGCAAGAATGATGGGGTAAGTGTGTTTGTGGTGAGGGGGAGTATTTCGAAGGGAATTAATAATAATGCATGTTGAAATATAATATATTTTAAAAATTTAATGGTTCATTGCATTTTTGGGTCAAACTTCATTTTTAAAATGAAATTCCATGAAGACTATGTAAATAAAATTATGAGGAATGGAGCCATTACTAGGGTAATAAGGAAGATAAAGTGAGGAATTCCCAGAGTTCACAAGGGATGGATATATGTTCTATTTCTGATTATCCTTTCAATAGGCATGCATTTAGTAGAAACTCCAGTATGGCTATGTTTTAATATAAGGGCTAAACCAGACCAGAGTAAAGGCAGTGAGTGATGTGTTGGATCTTGCTCCTGGTGGTTTGTGAGTGTAAGTTTTGCATATCTATCTCCAGCTTCACCTTCAGTGACAACACATGGATAGTTAGAAATCAGCTATTATAGAGTATTTATGCCAAGGAAACCAGAATACACTACCAATCATAGCTGCCCTTCATTCCCAGAACTGATGGCTGAACATTCACCAGCGTAAAAGTGGTATCATAGAAAAACACATGGTCTGTATCTCCAGTTCCTGGCAAAGAGCTCTTAAAACCCTTGGGATTTTCTAACTGATAAGGATGAGAGGAGCGTCTTTTGTTCTAATGAGGCATTTCTTGGCAGGCCACTATGTGGTGACACAATTGGGGATCAGAGAAAACAAACCTTAATTAAAAGTTGAAAACTCTTAGCTCTTGTCCCCTTTCCCCAGGTGTTGGAGGGGTCGGTGAAGATGGAGTTAATCACCAGTGGCCAATGATTAATTAATCATGTCTCAATAATGAGACCTCCATAAAAACCCCTAAATGATAGTGGTGGAAGAACCTCCAGGTTTTGCATGCCCTGCTGTGCTGAGAGAGTCTACATCTGACGTTCTGGTTTGTGTCTGGATGTCCTCTCATGCCCAAAAGCTTCATATAGTCATGGAGTTTGGGCAGGCCTTTCAGAGATGGCTGAATCCGGGGTATGTGTGATGCAGAGATTAAGTGTATGTGATCAGTTCACTGATTGGTTTGTGACTGCCCTGATCCCAGCAGGCTGGATAAAGTACAAAAGGAGCAGAAAGATGCTGTTAAATCCAGCTGCTGTTTTTGCTGTCTTCCATTGCCATGAATGGTTGCAACTATGCCATGTGCCATCTTGTCTTGGATCCAGCCAATTATGGACTGAAACCTTTACAAACTGTGAGCTAAATAACCCTTTCTGGAAGGCTTGTCTTCTGTGGGCAGCCAGCATAGGCACGGAGAAACAGCCAGACCCATCCCTGTGTGTATGCTGCCACCAGTGGGGCTGGCTTCCCTCAGGTAACCAGTGCGGACGGGGAAAAACAGCCAAATATCTTCCATGTGCCCACAGGCCACCGGAGGCCCTTGCTTCCTGTGGGTAGCCAACATGGGCCAGGAGAACCACATGGACATGCCCCTGTGTGCCTGCCACAATTGGTATAGGGTAGGTCCCCATGTAGTCACACAGGCTGAGAGAAGTAGCAGCCCACCATTGTGCACCCATGGCCATCAGAGAAGCCTCAGTGTAACCACACGGGTCTTGGGAGGTTTGCCTCATCTCCTGCTACCTCCCTGGGAAACTGGGTCTGGAAAAACCCAGGTGCCTGGCCCATTCACCTACACTACAGAAGGGAAGCCAACATGGGAAGTACCTGGGAACTGGTTTGTTGAGAGAAACCCTGGATAATGTCAAGACAAAGGATCAAAAGGCAGTATCAGAACTCTGGTCCACACAGAACAAGTCTGGGAGATAGAAACATAGAAGCAAATGGAAGTCATACTCCTGAAATCTCTGAAAGGATAGCAACTAAAGTAAAGAAATAGCTTCATGAGACTGTAAAAGTAATAAAATCAGAAACAATATCTCAGGTAAAGAAAGAAATCACAAACATAATGAAAGAATTGCTGAGCATATCTAAAGAAGACATAGATAAAAGGAAGAGCATAGGAAAATGATGGAAACCATGAATAAACAATATAGGAAGGAGACCCAATCCAAAAATGGGCATCTGAAATGAATACACAGTTCTCAGATGAAGAAATACGAATGGCAAATAAATACATGAAAAAATGTTCATCATCATTAGTCATGAGAGAAATGCAAATTAAAACCACACTGAGATTCCATCTCACTCCAGAAAGAATGGCCAGGATAGAAAATACTACCAACAACAAGTGCTGGAGAGGCTGTGGGGAAAAAGGAACTCTTCTGCACTGTTGGTGGGAGTGTCGACTGGTGCAACCACTGTGGAGGTCAGTCTGGAGATTCCTCAAAAAGCTAGGTCTGGAGGTCCCATTTGACCCAGCTATTCTACATCTAGGCATATTCCCAGAAGAACTGAAAACATCATACCACAGTGATATATGTGCACCCATGTTTATAGCAGCACAATTTGTAATAGCCAGATCTTGGAAACAACCTAAGTTCCCATCAACTGAAGAATGGATAAAAAAGTTGTGGCATTTTTATACAATGGAGTACTACTCAGCTATAAAGAATGATCACATTGAGATATTTATAAATAAATGGACACAACTTGAGACCATACTCATAAGCGAAATAAACCAAACTCACATGTGTAAATACCATATAGTCTCCCTAGTATGAGAGTTGGTAAGAGTATGTAAGATTTTATGGTAAGCATGAGTCCCCATCTCATAGCTTTGAAGCCTTTCAATGTTTTCATTCATCAGTTGGAATGGCTTTATTCTGTTTTGCTTGACTTTATTATGTGTGATGGTATGAAAAGCTGTTTTTGAAAAGCTGTTTTGAAGAGAACAAAACATTATGACAGCTATTGCTGATTTAATATCATCTTGCTTAGAAGTCCTACCATGCTTCTATTCCTCTATTACCATTGGTTCTATCATATTGTATCTTATTGGGATTTGAATATATGTGATAGTATAAACAAAATTTTTTGTTGAAAATGAGATATTATAGTACCCATTGATCATTCTCTGTTATTCAGTTCAGAATGCCCTGTAATTCTTTCATTCTTTGAATGGTTTTATACTATTTTGTTATGTTTGATATTATTGTATCTGAAACTATGCTCAACTATGGCAGAGAAAGAGATATTGTGATAGCTACTGTTAATGTCCGGTTGTCTTAATGTAAAATAATGTGTTGCCTATGTTGTCCTGTTCTGATCTGCTCAGTTCTTCCCTCTTTTGTTTTATTCTCTTTAAAATAAAAAAAATTAAAAGTGTGTGAGATAAAAAAAACAATATAGGAAGGAATTGCAATGCATGAAACAGATTCAAAGAGATACCCAGGCAATTAAAAACTATCACAAGCAGACAAAACCACTTGTAAGAGACTGAAGATAAACTTTCAGATCTTGAAGACAGGATTGCAGCTAGCTATTGTAAAAGAAAATATCTCCTAAAAATAACAAGGAACCAGGAAATAACAATTCAATGGCTGCAAGGCAACACAAAGAAAAACAGTTTAAGAGTGATAGGTGTCAGCAAAAAAGCATCAACACAAATGATATAAAGAGACTACTTACAGAAGTAATAGCAGAGAACTTCCAAAGCATGGGAAAATGATCTGACACACAAATAAGTGAGGCACATAGAATTCCAACTAGCCATAACCAGAATAAATCTATACCTAGACAAATAATAACCAAGATTCCAGAAATTCAGCACAAGAACAGAGTATTAAAGGCTATTAGAGAAAAGAAACAGATCACTTGTAAAGGAAAACCCATCAGAATCATGGCAGACTTCTCAATACAAACCATCAAATCAAGAAGAGCTTGGAGGAAAGTGTTTCAAATCCTGAAAGAAAATAACTTCCAAACCAGATTGATGTACCCTGAAAAACTATCTTTCAGAATTAATGGAAAAATAAGATGCTTTCATGATAAAGAACAGCTGAAGGAATTCATTACCACAAAACCAACCCTACAAAGGGCACTGGAAGATATTGTAGAGAGATAAAGATGCCCCTAGTTCCAGGAATAGTAGCAGAAGGGAATTGTGAAACAGGGCAGGCAGTTGAACAAAGGGGGAAAGAATACAGTAGGACGATAGCATGGTGGAGATGAGCCAATGCATTTTGGCTGTAACCATTAATGTAGATGGCCTCAATTCACCAATAAAAAGAAACACAGGGAGAATTGATCAAGAAACAAGATCCATCAATATGATGTATACAAGAAACACATTTAACTCAAAAGGAAATTCGTAGACTGAAAGTCAAAGGAGAGAAAACAATCTCCATATGGCAGGAAACCAGAAAAAAGCAAGGGTAGCTTGCCCATTGACTGCAGAATGGATAAGAAATATATGGCGTTTTCATACAATGGAAAGCTACTCAGCTATAAAGAAGGATAATCTTGAGGCTCTTGTGGGGAAATGGATGCAACTTGAGATCATGAGCATGGGTGAAATGGTTCAGACTCAAATGGGTGAACCTTGTGTTATCTCTTAGTGTAAAAAACTGAAGGAGTTAGTGGGATCCAAAATGTGCAATGTCTGATGGTATGCATAGCTATTTTGAAGATAATGGAATGAATGCATTATGGTAGACATTATTTATTCCTATTATCTTGTTTTGAGGTCTTGTAACACTCAGTGGTATAGCTATCTTAACTATCTTTCATATATATAGTTTCTTTCAGCTCATACTAGAGAGACAATACAATGTTTACACATACATGTCTGATTTATTTCACTAATAAGTATAGTCTCAGCTTGCATCCATTTACCTATAAAAGTCTCTAGTTTATCCTTTTGATGGCTGAGTAGTACTCCATTACATTAAAAAATCACATCTTTTTTATCTGTTGCTCAGTTGATGGGCATTTAAGTTGTTTCCAAGATTTAGATATTAAAAATTGTGCTGCTATAAAATGGGTGCACATATATCGCTGTGGTATGATATTTTTAATTCTCCTGGGAAGATACCCAGAAGGAGAATAGCTGGGTCAAATGAGACCTCCAATCTATTTTTGAGGACTCTCCACAATGATTTTCATAGCAGTTGCACCAGTCTACACTCCCCCCAACGACGGAGAAGTGTTCCTTTTTCCCCATAGCCCCTCCAGCTGTGTTATTGGTTGGTTTTTAGATAATAGCCATTCTTTCTGGAGTAGGATGGAATCTCAGTGTTGTTTTAATTTGTATTTCTTGAATGACCAGTGATGTTGAACATTTTTTCATATATTTATTTAGTTTGTATTTCTTTATCTGAGATATGTGTATTCATCTCAGACGCCCATTTTTGGATTGGCTCTTTAAATTTGAGAAGACTGATTTTTTTTTTTTTTTTTTTTTAGTTCTTTTATGTTCTCAATAGTAATTCTTCGGGGCCAGGCATTTAGCTCAGTGGCACAAGTGCTTGTCTGGCAACTGAAAGATCATGAGTTCAATCTCTGGTACCAAAAGAAAGAAAGAAAGAAAAAAAAAGAGTTCCAGTAATAATCCTTTGTCTGAGGAACAGCTGGCAAGTATTTTCTCCCACATTGTGGTTTGTCTCTTCACTCTGTTGGCAGTTTCTCTTGCTGTGCAAACGCTTTTTGATAAGATGAGGTTCCAGTTGTTGATTCTTTGTGACAGTTCCTATGCATTTGTGGTTTTGTTCATAAAGTCTTTGCCCTACACCTATGTCTTCAAGAGTTTTAACTACTCTATCTTCCAATAGAGTCAGTATAGCAAATGTATATATTAAAGAAGCTATGTTTTCACTCATGCTAAACTAAGATATTTTTCTGAACTTTTTAGAAATTGAGAGTAGAGAGGTAACAGCTAAGTATTGTAAGCAAGTCAGTTTCAATGATAATGATGACAGTGAATTTTCCTCTGCCTGGGTCTCACACAACAAAGGTAATCTGAAACAACCTGAAGCTAACCAATCAGGTAATTTTCGACTGTTTTGTTTCCTACCTACTGTTTCCTACCTATTGCTCTGTTTCCCTGTCCCTACCTTACAAGAAAGTAACTTTGAAATGACCAACCTGCAGTGTGGGGGTGGCGGGTGGGGGGGTTAAACCCAAGGCCTCACACACTAAACATATTCTACCACTGAGCTACAGTTACAGCCCCTAAATCTCCACTTTTGTTTTGTTTTGCTTTCTTCAGCTCTTCTCTGTCTCTAAAACTACCCCTTCTTCTAGGATCACCAGAACACTTATTCTAATTTATAGACTGAAATGCTGCTTGATTACAGAATCAAAAATAAAGCCAATTAAAATATTTAAACCAATGTGTTATCATTTTGTGTTTGACAAATGGAAAATATGAGTATGAAAAAAGAAATAAAACAGGAAAAAAAGAATAAAGTAGAATCTCTAGAGTTTAAAAATATAACATGTGAAATAAAACATTCACTGAATAAATTTAACAGCATATTAGAAAATAGAGGAAAAGGATTAGTAAATCTGAAGGTAAAGTGATAGAATCTCAACTCCACCACCAAAGTTTTACTGAAATGTCTCCTCTGGCCTCAAACTGTCTCAGCATCCTGAGTATCTGGGATTACAGTCATGTGCCACTATGTCTAGTTTAAAAACTCTAAAATGCGTATCAGAAGGGGAAAAGCTGGAAAGATAACCCCAACAGACTGTGCTATAAACAGTAACCCGTGAAACATCAAGAGGTTGCATATTTGGAACCAAAGGCTAGGAGAAGAAAATCAAACTGCAATAACTGGAAATTTTCTGTCTTGTTGCAAATTATAGATCTAATGGTTTGCCAAGTGTGGTGGCACATGCCTATAATCCCAGTACCTAGGAGGCTGAGGAAGAAGATTACCATGAGTTGGAGACCAGCCTGGGCTACACAGGGAGACCCTGTCTCAAAAATAAAATCCAATTGTCTAGGGAGCTTAATGAACACTCAATAGAATAAACATACATACACAAACCATACAAAAGAGCATAATATTTATATTGATAAAAACCATAATAAAGAGAAAATCTTAAAAGCAAACAGAAGCATAAGACAATTGTTTAGAGTGGTATAAAGGTAAGAACTTCCTAATTTCTTATCAGAAACATGCAAACCAGGAGATAGACAACAGCATAGCTGATTTAAAGTGGTGAGAGGGGAAATAAACTATCAACCCAGAATTCTTTATTGGCAAAACTATTTTTCAAAGATAAAGCCAAAATCAAGATACTTTTAAATAAGCAGAAGCTGAGAAAATTTGTCACCAGCAGACCTACATTAAAATAAATACTAAAGGAAGTTCTTTAGACTAAAGACAAATAGAATTCTAGATAGACAAAAAGAAATTAAAAGAAATGGTAAATATGTGAAAATATATAAGACTTTTCATCTCAGTTTAGAATCTCTCTAAATATAATTGTTTAAGGCAAAAACTTGAAAAAAAACACAATATGGGCTGGGTTTCTGATGTTCTTTGGTTTGGCATTTGTGTCTGCCAAGGATTCACATGTTGGAGGCATGGGCCCCAGTGTGGCAAGTGAGAGGTGATGGGACTTTTAAAGGTGGAGGCTTCTGGGAGGTCTTTAGGTCTTTGGGGGCTGACCTCAGAAAATGTTAAAGTCATTCTTATGAGAGCCCTGAATTTGTTCTCATGAAAAGATTGTTGTTTTAAAAGACAAAAATGAAACAAAAACAAAAATGGTCCTCCCAGAATTCTGCCTTCCTGTCACACCATGTAATGGTGCCCTGTTGCATATGGCTCCACCACTGTAGTGCAATCTACCATGAGGTAATGTAGTTAGGAAGGCCTTCATTGGAGCTGGCACTATGCTGTTTGCATTTTCAGCCTGCAAAACTATATAAACTTCTATCCTTCATAGGTAACCAGCCTCAGGTATTTCATTAGAATAAATGAAAAACAGACTAATATCCACAAGTAAAAACAAAATATAAGGATAACAAGATTGGAGTAGGATATTTTAAGTATACAGTGGGAAGTTCCTTAAATTATAGCTGAGATTGTATATTTTAAAAATGGTTCGATGCATTTAAAATATTATGAACACTAAAAGCAATCCCTTAAAAAATAATATCGAGTTATAACTAACATATTAGTTTCCTATAGCTGCCAAAACAAGCTACCACAAACCAGATGTCTTTAAAAAAAAGCAGAAATGAATTTTCTGATGTTTCTAAAGGCTTAAAATCTGAAATCAAAGTGTTAAAAGGGCCAAAGCTCTAGTAAATAACCCTTCCATTCCTCTCTCTAGCTTCAAACTGTTGCCAGCAAACTTTGGAAATACTTGGTCTATATATTATCACTCCAATTTCTGTGTTTATCACATGACATTCTCTTGTTTTCTCTCCTTCTAAGGACACTAGTCATTGTATTAGGGTCTATATTAATCCAATATGATTTTATCTTAGCTAATTGTATCTTCAAAGACCTTATTTCCAAATAAGGTCATATTCTGAGTTTCTGCTAGATATGAATTTGGAGATGGTATTCAACTTCATATGACAAATACACCCAAAGTGGATATATATATATAAGGGAGTTATAAGTCAATATTCAATATACTAGTTGATTATTAGAAACCCAACAATTGCCTCTGGATGTGAAAATAATAGAATTAGATCTCCATACAGCTAAACTGGTCAGCTACTCAGTTCTTACCCAGTTTAAACACGTTGGTCAGTAGAAAACCCGATTTATTCATTTCTGTTCACCTAGTGCCATTTTCTTCTTTCTTACAATTTGTCTGCTACTCAAGAAGTACATCAGATGAGAATCCCATCTCTCACTCAGGGCAGCTGCTTTGAACACTCGTGTTGAATCCACTTCCTGGGCAGTCATTTATTTAAAGGTCAACCAATGGCAAAATTTAGGCCAACTATGGTGACAGGAGCCTTGGAATACCTGGATGGCTGAACTCAGGGTTATACTTCCCTGGGTGGTCCGGAAAGAGTAGGGTGCCCTGGGCCTCTCATCTCAAAACAAAATCTCTCAGAGGAGTTTACCCCTTTATATGATTGGGCCCCAGATGGGTGAGGTGCCCATTTCCTAAGATGTCCTGGAAACCTCTTTCCTATTGTACTGATGCAAAGTACTTGGCACCCTCTTCCCCTCTCCCCACCAGTGACATAGATTCAGCTTAAGTTTTGCACTAAGCTATATCCCCAGCTTATTTGTTTACTTAAATTTGGAGACAGGATCTCACTAAATCACTAACTTGCCCAGGCCGGGTTCAAACTTTCAGTCCTCCTGCAGTGATTATAGGCACTTATCACCAAACCCCTGGGCTTCATTTTAATGCTAATCTTTTCAGCAAACATGTTTTTCTTGGTCTTAACTTTACACATACTTCTTTTCTTGTGAAGATGTACAGTTTTTCACATCCTTTGGCTCTGTATTTTGTTCTTGCTTCTCATTGTAGATCTAGATAAAAACACCCAGCAGTACCCATGCCATAACCTGAATTTTGGGCTATCTTGAAATTTACTTCACCAGATTAATTAGTCTGTCATCATTAAATTCAGCATCATACAAAGTCACAGATGTGGGCAAATGTAGACACATTCTTTGCCAAGATGAACCATGCATGAATGGTTCCAGTTTCCAGTAGAATCTTCCTTCCCATCTGAAGCCTGACCTTTCCTGTCTGCATTCCTATCCACATTCTGGTCTTCTAAACTCTGACTGAGATTGACTCTCAAGCCCTTCTTACCTCAATCTATAGCTTCTCTGTCTGACATCTTAAAACGTTTCCAAACTCCTCCCACAAACCAGTCCCAAGGACTTCTGAGCCACATAGCCAGATGGAGTTATAGTAGTGACCTCAGTTTTCTGGTGCCAATTTTCTATATCAATCACTTTTTTAATCACTGGGACAAAATATGCAAAACTGCCACTTAAAGGAAGAAAGGTTTATTTTGGCTCATGGTTTTTAGAGGGTTCAGTCCATAGTTGACTAGCTCCAAGTTAGACATAGTATGGCAGGAATGCCTGGTGGAGGGAAGCTACACAATCCATGGCAGCATAAAGGAAGGAGAGAAAGAGGGAGGGAGGTAAGGAGGGAGGGAGAGAGAAAAAGAAAGAGAGAGAGAGAGAGGGAGGAGCCAGGGAATACACACTTCCAGGTCACTCTCCCGGTGACATACCTCTTCTGACCAGGCCCCATTCCCTAAAAGCGCATTCAGCTATGAACTCTTTAGTGAATTAACCAACTAATGAGTATAGCACTCCCATGGTCCAGTCTCCTTCCAAAAGGGACATTTGGGGAGGGGGTTATTTTTTATTTTTTAGTTAATTAATTTTTATTTATTTTTGGTTTCTTTGAGACAAGGCCTTGCTTTGGTTTTTTTGAGGCAAGGTCTGCAAGGTCAGTGCAGGCTGACCTTGAATTCACTGTGTAGCCTAGCTGGTCTCAAATTCCAAGTGGTCTTGTCTCAGCTTCTTGAGTGCTGGGATCACACATATGCACCACCATGCCTACCCTTTATTTGTACCAGTGTTTGTATTACTTCCTCATGTCCATATATAAATGTCCTACCAAAGCATTGTGCATATGAATAAATCATTCTACATATGATATATTTGTGTGGAAGAGTAAAGTGAATACAAATCTGTCATGAAAGTAAAAAGGGAAAGTCTGATGATAGTTCAGCCTCCCCATTATAATTATTTTAGTCTTATATTTTCATTTGGAAAATACTCTAAAAGTCAGATATGAAGTATTTGAAAACATACAGAATACTGCTGTGAGATCTCAGGGCTCACAGTTAAATTTACATTTATGATTATGCTGTTACCTAGCAATATTTTAAGTGATATAACTTGGATTTTTCAGGATATCAGGGTTTGGATCCAGGGCTTTGTGCTTGCTAAGCAAATGCTGTACTACTGAGCAATACCCTGGCAGAGTACTTAATATTTAATGTGTTGCCAGTAAAATCAGATATGTCCTAGCATCAAAATGACAATTGACTCATGCTGCTACTGTGATTATTTTGAATTCTTTTAATAGTTTAAGGACAAAATATTCCTTCTGTAATGTTCTTCTGCTATATTATTTCATGCTGCAGTATCACTTACTTTTCCTTTGGCATGAATGCATTATTCATATTTTAAAGAAATAAGACTTCTGAATATGGTGCTGCTGCTAAAGTGCAAATTATTTTGAGTTCAGTGTGCTTGTGCTATTGTGTGCCCCGGGATGGCTCAGCTCTCTTCTCCTCCATTTTTCTTTAACTACTAAGATTTTGTTCTCTATGACTCTTGGATTCTACTTGGCTCTTTTGCAGATTCAAATGAAGACACAGGCCTTGAAATATTTGGCAGTATTTGGTTATGTGTTGGTATTCCAAATGATGCCAAAGTATGCATTTTTACTGCATATCTTCATTTTAAAAATGAAAAGGAAGCTCACAAATGCTGAGGAAAATTTCAAGGTCAAATAACTACAAAGAAGCAGAACCATAGTTTGAGTTTACACAGTTTGGCTCCTGTCACACCAGTGTTTCCCAAGGTGGTATGCATACTACTGGTGATACAGCTGATCACCTTAGATGACCAATAGGTAAACATTTTTATTTCAGCAATTTTATAGATGTATAATATGTTAGAAGATATAATTATACATCAAAACTTTGCTTTCTCAGACAAAGCAGTGTTAAAGTTGATAGCCATCTTAGAGCACATGAAACACAGAGTATATTCAGGGAAGTATATACATAGATATTTCCAAATTTTAGTAACTGGCCCTTCTACTATGTTACTAATGTTAAAAGTAGTATAGGCTGGCAGACCAGGAACAGACAAACCCCAGCTTCTCCTCATGAGTCAGTGTCATTTGTGGACTCAGGGTAGAGAGAACAAAGCTGCATTAGCAAGCAAATCCTATCCCGGAACCAGCACCATGTGCAGGCCACCAGTGGACTGGGAATACATAGACCCCAGTCCCTTCTGGAGTGCAGGCTGGCAAACAAGAAGTACCAACCCCATCCCCACCCCACCCCACCATAAGCAACCAGCTTATCTGAAGAAACACAGGCTGTGATGATGGCTATAGAGGTGAAATGCAATTGGATACCTGTGGTGCTTTGGTGTTTCACTAACATTGCTAGTCTAGGGCCAGTGGTCTGATCATAGGTTCAGAGCATAGCAGTACTCAGTGTGACATCTGGAGGGATCTTCTTCCGAGATTGCAGCCATTGTTGATTCCCTATGGTCTTGTTTTGAAGTCCTATATCATTTCCACTGTTTTGTTGGATTGGGTTTTATTCTCTTTTGTTATGTTTGATTATGTCAAATCCGATGGTAGGAGCAGCTATTTCAAACATAGCAAGAAATATTATGGTAGCAATTTTGAATTTACTATAGGCTTGTTTTGAAATCCTTTGTTACATTCATTGTTTTGTTTTCATTGTTTCCGTTCTATTCCACTCTGCTTGATTCTTACTATATCTGAAATTATCTGCAGCTATTTAGAAGACATCAAAAGACATTATGGTAACTATTGTTGATTTTGTAATGTTTTGAAGTCCTGTATCTTTTACACTGTTTTGATTGGTTTTATTTTTGTTTTATCCTCTTTAAAATGAAATTTTTAAAAAGATATTATATAAGAAAGCAACCTGCTTGCCTCCCTGATAAGCAGCATGGCTCGAGCAAGCAGCGGGTGCCCCAGGGGGAGAACCAGCCAGTGTCTCCTGAGATCCACACCATGTTGGGACTAAGGGAGCTGGGATAGAAAGCAACCCGCTCACCTCCCTGGTGGGCAGCCGTGAGCCTACTGGCATGCAGGCTGAGACTCAAACATCCCATCAGCCCCCGCCCCCAGCCCCATTAGCAAATGGGAGCCAGCATCTCTTGGGAGGTTGACCATAGCAATATAGCAAAATGGGGGATTTCCTTCTACCATCTCTTTGAAGGCAAACATTGTTATCACTGTTTTTCTATGTTCTGATTAATTGTATTGCTCTATTCAATATTCTGTTTTGATAAGTTCTATAATGTTCTCCAGTTGGTGTGATTTTGCTATACCTGATTGAAAGGACAACTACTGTGAAGATAATGAGATATACTATGGTACCTATTACTGTTATTCCGGTAACCTGCTGTGATGTTCTGTACCAATTTCACTGCATTGTCTCAATTGGCTTTGTTCTGTCTTGTTCTGTTGTATTTTACTACCTTCAAAATAATAAAAAAAAATTTTAAAAGATACTATAGATCAGTTATATAGATTTTTTTAGTTATATAGATTTTTTGTACAATGTGTGCTTATATCCTTCTCAACAAAATATTGAACTTTCTTCCATGAACTTTCTGTTACTTGCAAATCAATATGAAGACTTATTTCTCATCCAAAATCTATGGTAGCAATAAGAAAAATTGACTTGCTAATGTAAATATCAGGAAGTCCTTCCCACCAGACTGTCATGTGAATATTTAACAAATTTGTTAAAATTGTCAATCATGTTAAAATAAGGCCAAACACTTCTTGACTTTTCTTTCCCTGACAGGTGGTGACCAAAGCCATACTTGTTCTGTAATGAAGTTTAGTGACCTTTGAAAGAAAAGGCCCTCTCTTGTCTGCTCAGGTGGTAAGAAAAACTTCAGGACTTCCAAAAGGAACACCATAAGGCTGTGTGTGTGGTTGTGGTTGACTTTGTAAACTAGTCTAGTTCACAAATACATTTCACTGTCCCAAAACTTTTTCCCAAAATGTGTTTTTATCATGTGCAAAACTGAGTACAGACAATTCTCATGAAAGCAAAATATGGGATATACGCCATACCTGTATGCTTTTAGGTTCTTGTGGCTATCTGAATTACCTGGCTAGTTGCTGTTGGGAGTTCCAAGGTTTCCAATAGCATAATTTCCTCCCATATCTTCTCTGTGTGTGTGTTTTACCTTATATCCTTGCCGGGCCCATTTATTTGTTCTAGTTTATTTCTTCAGGGCTTTCTATGAGGTGATTATCTTGATGGGGGATTCAGACAGATTATTCTTCCTTTGTAATCTCTTTTTTCCATCTTTTAGAGAACTCCTATGGTTTCCGGTATGGCATTGAGTGGAATGAAGGACTAAGTGTGGGTTTTTCCCCGGTCTCAGAGGGAAAGCATTCAGACTTCTACAAGAATAATGTGTGCTAAAGTTTTTCACAGATTTCTGTAGTTCTCTTTCCAGTATTGGGTCTTGAATGCATGGCCTTTGCACTGAATTATATCCCAACCCTATCACCCTATCCCTTTTTTTAAAGTTTTGAAGCACAGCACATGGGAGCCTGAGGCAGGAGGATCACCTCAAATTTGAGGCCAGCCTGGGCTGCATGCATAGTGAATTCAAGGACAGCCTGAACTACATAGCAAGACCCTGTCTCAACCCCCACCCCCCATAAAATTTTGAGAGGGTCTTCCTAAGTTACTAATCACTCAGCTTGGGTTCAAATCTGTGATCTTCCTGCCTCAGACTCCCTGAAATTATAGGTGTGTACCCCATGGACACTAGTGATTTCTGTTTTTGTATTATCTACTTTAATTGTCTTATTAAGCCTCATGTTTAGGTGGAATTATCCTTATTTACAGATGAGAATACTGCATCTCAAAGAGGTTATGTAGATTATCCACAGTCACGGAGCTAGTAAGAGGTATCAAGTCTCCATGCCATCGCTGTTTCAGCTACACGAAATGATCCAGTTTGTCAAGTGTTTGGTGCTTTATTCAGTTTAAACCATTTCCTTTGTAAATTGTGATTAAGTGCATCCCATGTGCTGTGAACAAGTTTATTTGCTTGTTCTAGAAACAGTTTTCCACTTGAGGGCAGGAGCCCTGAGTAAAATCTCAGAACCAAAACAACTGCAGCAACAAAACCAAAATTAAATGACACCTATGCATTTTTTAAAGAAGGGTCAGTGAGGCATTTTGTATAGATAACTTAGAAAGATAAGAGGAGGGCACTTTACTAATGACATTAATGTCCAATCAGGAAGGTACATTCTATTAAGCATCAAAGAGAGGTTGGGTTTTAGTTCTTAAAGCATGATCTGTGTGACCAGAGACCTTTTGTGATAATAGTTAGGTATTGCCTAGCTCTGTCTGTTCGGAAGGCCATGTTAATTCCACTTTAAGTACGGGTTGTTCTTATGGAACGGCATCATTTGTTCATTAACTGCCATGGTCTTCTAAGCAGTTCATCAGAGAATATCTTTTTCTAATTTTATTGGGAGCTAATTTATTCATTATTTTAAGCATTTTAGATCAGAATGATTTAATTTTAGGTTTAATTTCATTTTGTCTTTGTACATTTATGTGTTCTAATTCACTCATTCCAAATTGAGGGATAATTTAAAATGTGCAAATTAGCTCATCTCCCTTCCTCAGGTTATAACTAAATACGAAGAGTGTAAGAGGCTGGGCGAGGCGGTGCATGCCTGGAATTCCAATTTCTCAGGAGACAGAGGCAGGAGGAACACAGGTTGGTGGTCAAACTGGGCAACTTAGTGAGGCCATGTCTCAAAATAAAAAATAAAAAGGGCTGAGGAATGTACCGGGACTGAAGGAAACGCCTGTGGCCACCTTTATCATTGTATACATGAGGAAACCAAGACCTAGAGAATGTAAACCACATGTATAAAACTAGATAAAGCTAGGACTCAAGCATAGTTTTTATGTTTCCAAGGTCCATAGTTTGAATCTGCACAGGCTGACACCCATCAGAGATTGGCTGAATGATTTAGAGTCCCTTTCAGTTCAGAGAGTCTTGTTATAGTCGCCTATTATATGTAGAGTTTTATCATTCTTACATATGCTAATATTTGGACTGGTTCACAGTACTCTTCCTAAATGAACATTTCAAATTAAAAGTGATAGTTAAGAAGCTACAACCTGACACATGGCATCTATAAAAGAGAACATAAAAATACAAGGCAGAGCGTTACTAGACAAGAGGAAGGGAATAAGGAGGAAGAGGAGGAGGGTTTGGGGAGCACAGTGGGGAAGGATGGGATCAAAAGATTCATGCGTATATGAAAATGCCACATTGAAATCTAGTATTTTGTAAAATTAGTGTGCACTAATGAAATATACTTTAATAAGCATTCCATACACTGTATTACCCATCATGCTTCATTCAGACAGATGAAATCTTAAAGACTATAGCCCACTTAAATTGAGTCACAACCACTTTTGAATAAAAACATTCAGAATTCATAGATTTGTTGTAGTTAATTGGCACTTTGATTGTGGTGTAACTTTGTGTTTTATAGGCTCGCTGGTTGTCCTTCTGACACCAGAAGGGACCCACAGTTTTCCTGTCATGTTGTAGACATTCACCTGTTGTGACCCCATATACCTGTACTTAAATTAGTAACTTAACATTCAGCTTTCCCATGACACAAATGCCTGAAAGATATAAAAGATACTTCATTGCTTTAAAACATAAATTGTGCACTGCCAAGATTGAAATATGCATATTCAATTTTTTACATCTCCATGGTAAGATTGAATGAAGCAACAATGTTTTCCATTTAGAAAAATTTTTTTAATTTTTCTTGGGTACTGCCAGGAATCATTTTGTTTCTATCAGATCTCCCAGACTGTAGCTTTTTAGCCCAGGGTTATTTGCGACTACCTAAGTGCTATGTGGTCGTGCTCATTGAAAACGTGTATTTCTCATCATTTCAGATTACTTCTCCAGTTGGAGCCGAGAAATCACTGTGTTGGGCAGAGAACGATACTGAGGTTCAGAGCCAGGGCCTTCACATTGAGCTATATCCCCAGCCCTTTTCTATTTTTTATTTCGAGACAATGTATTAGTCACCTTTCTGTTGTTGGAACAAAATACCCGAAACTCACAACTTAAAGGAGAAAAGATTTATTTCACTTGTGCTTGGGGGGAATTCAGTCTATGGTTGGATGGCTCCAAGACAGAAATGGCACAGAGGAAGGGCATGGAGGAGGAAAGCTCCTCACCGTGGAGATGGAAGAATTCAGGGACAAGAACACATCCTTCCGGGTGGTATCTCCAGTCATCTCCCCCTTCATGCAGGTCCCACTGCCAAACAGCACACTCAGCCATAAACTCAGGAGTGGATCAATCAACCGATAAATACAGTGCCCCTGTGACCTAATCATCTTCTAAAGGCCTCACCTCTGAACACAGGAGACTTTGGGGGAGCATTTTAGATCTAAATTGTAACAGAGAGGGTCTCGCGAAGTCACTAATTTCCTATGCAGTCCAGGCTAGGCTTGAACTCACCACTATATACTCCAGGCTGGCCTCAAGCTCGCGGAGATCCTCCTTCCTTTGCCTCCCAAGTAGTTGGGATTGTGAGCATGCACCTCTCTGTCCTGCTGACCTGTGTCCTTTTGAGCACTATTAATCATACAGGGCACTTTGTAATGCGTCTTCTGTTGATAATAATGTAGCGCCTACACAGCCCCTTCTTCAAAACTCTTTATAGCTAGAGCTCCTAGGCCCCTCTTCATAGGTCAATCCCCTGCAAGGTTCTTGGATCTTATACTTGTTCTTGGAAAGTTTTAGGAACCACATGCCAATATTTGGGGGTTTAAGAGTAATGATACTATTACATCAATATCTCTTCTGAGTGGGTTTTTTTTTTTTCAGTAGCTCCAGGAAAGGGAGAGAGTCCCTGTTGTAGTAGTCCTTTCCCTTGGAGAGGGCCTACTTTGCACATGGTTAGGTGATTCATCTTATCTCATAGCCTTCAGATTGACCCTTACCTTTCACTCTTACTCTCAGCTCTATACAACAGGGCTGATTGGGTAGGATTTTAGTTCTGAGCAATATTTATAATTATGTTTCAGTGGAAGAGGGAAGTGTGATTTATTTTAAGCCAAAACAGTGCTTTGCATCTTCCAGTGAGTCTCAGAACTGTCTCTAAATTCTTATAATTTTTCTGTAGCCTAATGGTCACTCAATTTAAAATGTGTATCACTGACATATTTGTCATCTCCAGGCAAACCCATAGCTCAGACTAGAGAATACTTTCACCATTAGTTCTTATATTTTAAGAAAGAGAGAAGAATCCAGAGGCCTCAAATTTACTTCTTTCTTGGCTAGTGAAGCACTCAAGGGAAGTCAGGGCTCCATTTCCTCCAACACTGATTCCTCAGACCACTTCTTCCAGTAGTTCCAAAGATCTCACCCAGTTATCTGTCTTTCTCAGTTCTAAGAAATTCTGGCACAAGCAGTGTACTTGCACCTGTTACGTGCCACTGGGCTGTGTCTAGAAGCATCTGAACAAATAGAACTTTTTACCAGAAAAATGCCACCTTTCTAGAGTAAAACACAAAAGGTTTTCTTGCATTTCTCATCAGTCAAGACTTCCTATCAGTCTGCAGATAGCCTTGAAAGGCACCCCTGCTCTCCTCTTATTTGTAACCTCGGTTCCAGTTCCATCTTGGTAGGCCAAGCAGAGCGAGTCTATGAGATCCTGAGAGGGCTACGGAGGCTCCCTGGGGTGCGTTTTAATCCAGTTTTTCACCACAGTGACCAAATACTTGAGAAAAACATCTTAAGGGAAAAAAAGTTTTATTTTGGCTCTGGTTTCAGAGGTTTTAGTCCATGGTTGTTGTCTCCATTGTTTTAGGCCTGTGGTAAGGCAGAAATACCCTGTCAGAAGAGAGACAGAGAGAGAAAGAGGGAGAGATAGGAAGGGAGGGAGAGACAGACAGACAGACAGACAGAGACAGAGAAATGGAAAAAGGATGTTTTTCAGATTTTGTAGAACACAGCGTTTATATGATAATTTTTTTGATTTATTTAAAAATACTATTTAGGTATAGAGACTATAACAAAATTTGTGCTCCCTTTCAAATGAGGAGTTATTGCTGGCAAGCAGCTCTCTAGTGAGAGAACTCAGTCCCAGTTTCTACTGCATGTGGGAGTGACCACGTGACTAGTCCTTATAACAAGATCCTGTATCATTTAGGGTTTACTAGAGAAACAGCTATAACGTGAGATATACAAATATATAAGAAATTACAAGATTGGCTTACAATGGTTAGCCACAAAGTCAGATGAGGAAGTGTGCAGAGGGTGTCCGCATGTTTGAGGCTGAAAGGTCCAGCCCAAGGACTGGAGCTTACGGCACCGTCCCATACAAGTCCATAGCAGGAGGCCAATGTGTCTGTGATGGAAAACTGAAGAATCTGTGATAGAAGGCTGAAGAGTCCCACACAAAAGCCAAACTGTCTGTGCCTGTCTTGGTTACTTTTCTCTCACTCAAATGAAATACTTCACCTCCAAAATAAAGCAAGGAAAGGTTTATTTAGCTTACAGCATTTTGAAAGTTTTAATCCATACTTAGCTGGCTCCAAGGCAGGATGACGTGGCTAAGGAACAACCATTCATGGTGGCTGCAAGCGACAAGAGTGAAAAGGGCAGAAGGAAAAGCACGCCCTTTTCCCTCCTTTATATTGTATGCTGGCTCTGCCCCTGGGTGGGTGCAGCACTCACACTGCCAATCCCAGCACTAGACAAGGAACCAATCACAAATGTTAGATTCAGCTGCCTCCATGACAGCATAAGGCTTGGGGAGCCACCCAAACACAAATCCTAACAGTGCCAGATGCCAGGAGGTGATGTCCAAGCTGAAGGCAAAGACTGGAGCTCCTCCAAAGAACCAGCAGTCAGTCTCTCCTCATTTGCCTTTTATCACTGCAGATTAGTTCCCTGGAGTAGGTGTAGCACTCATACCATGTGAGTGCCTTTCTCTTGCACAGACTGAGAATGTTATAAACTAAGAGCCTTGGTCCCCACTGAATCACTTACTTAAACTTCTGACCTTCTCAAATTGACACAACGAGCACTATTCTAGAATGGTAATGGCTTTTCCTCTACATCCTAGGACAGTAGAGCTGCTGAATCCCTTAGTTAAGTGTCTAGACTTCTCAAGTTGACACAATGTATAAACCATAACAGATTCTAAGTAGAAGGAAGCATCACCTTTGGGCTGAGGTAGTTAATTTTCAGCCACATTGCCTTTCATCTCTCTCTGATTGTCATCTGGCTGAATGCAGAAGATCCACAGAGATGAAGGTCTAGGGAAGGGTGGAGCCACAAGATATAAGGATTTGAATCCTCAGTCATTATTTTAAAGGAGAACTGCTTGTTCCAGAATTTCTACTTCACATTTGTGAGAGTATGAAATGAGTTTTTATTGAGCTAAGTTATTGGGACTTTGGGTTATTTGTTATAGCAGCTGGATTTTATTACCCTGACTAATACAACCAAATTTACTAGAATGAAGCTGAGAATGAGAAAGACAACTTGGTGGTTTGATGCACACATTTAGGACTTCTATGTCTTCTTTGTACATCAACATTTTATCATAGAGCATCTTTCTTTTCCTGTAATATACTTTTCTTTGAATTCTATATGATATTGATGTTGCCACTCTTGCTTCATTTTCATTGTTCATGTGATATATTTTTTCATTCATTGTTCATGTGATATATTTTTTCATTTTTTAACTTTAAATCCGCCTGTTTTGTTATTTTTGAAATGAGTTAATTACAGGCAGAGTGTAATTAGAAAGAGGAAAAAGAAGCAAGGGAGAAGACAGGGTGGGGTTGTGGGTCACACATATAAAACAACATGGACAACTAGAAACCCAGTGCCTGGAATTCCATACTTCACAACTGAAATCAGTATCTCTATTTGTCCAGCTGAAAAAATACAGTACTCTAATCTAATTGTTATTAAATTGTACTATGCCTCAGTACATTGGGGTTAGAGACTGGTGAGACAGTGTCTAAAATCTCACAATGACTGCCAAACTGAAGCAATTATATGTGTTTGTCCAACTGGATAGCTTGAGAGTGAGATGTGAAACAAAACACAAGATACACATCCAAACATGACTACGGGAACAGCTCATTTTGCTTGCCTGTGGTGTATGTCATTTTCTACTAGAGAAAAGGTACCAGTTTCTGGATGTCTCTCCAGTCCCAGGCATAGACATCCTCAGGTTCCTTACAGTGCTTAGAAATGAAGCTCACAGCTGGGCCTCAGCTCCTGCCACTGCCCTTAGAACCTCTAGACCTCCTGAGTCTTCCATAGTGGTGCTTCCCTTCCAGGTCACCCTTTGCTGGCTCCCTTTCCTTCTTCCTGCCCACATCCCTGAAGCACTCTCATACTTCCTTTCCCTTCTCAGCTCTTTGGAAGCCAGGACTCACCACTACCAGGGGGACTTTCATGCCTGCTTCCCCATTTAGTTATCAGCCGCATTGTGCCTCCAAGGGCCTGACCCCAACACTAGTCCTCTCTGGTCCTCTGGAAAGAAGGGCAGCACTGGTCTCTCCTGTTGTCATGAGATAGCATACTGCACCCCATTGTCCCAGTGACAGTCACCACACCACTCCCCCCTTCTGCTCACATCAGTCAAGTTCAGGCTTGGAAGAAGTTTCTTGGGGAACAGGCACTTGGCCTGGCCCTGTGGTTTCCCCAGTTCTCACAATGGCTCATACTTGGTTCTATTTTATAGCTTTAAGCATATTTCATGATCTTTGAAATAAAATGTGATTACAAAGTATTCTGTACATTTGGGGTGATGGGTTAGGATGGGTGAGAGGCTTCATTTTTCAGGCTGCTTTTGGATCTCATTGGTATGGATCTTCATTACTCAGTTCTGCCCCTTGAGGGCGCCAGAGACTGCTTTGCCACGCAGAGACCGGCATGGGGTCCAGCCAGCTGTGTAAGAATGAAGAGTCACTGACCAGCCGGGAAAGCTCCGCCCTGGGCATCGCTCTGCTGGGTTCCGTATGACTGGAAATTAGTAGCCAGTTTAGTGGAATGATGCTTCTGAGGCCTATTGTCAGCTCTGCTATCAGCCAGCTGTGTGACTTGCAGGTCACTTAACCTCTCTGGGTTTCAACTTCCTCCTCTGTAAAAGGATGAGGATAAAACACACTGGCCCAAAAGACTTCTTCCAGATTTAGTGTTTCAAATTCCTTTGTGCACTAAGGAAAACTTGGAAATGATGGAACAGCACAGATTCTTATTTCTAGGGCTTTTGAAAGTGCCTCTGCTTTGACACAGACTTCTCTGCCCTGGGCACTGACTTCCACAGAAATCAGTTAGCGTGGGGTGGCTGGAGAAGGTGATGACAGAGCTGTGAGTGACAACAGTGGAGACTAAGGGACAGGAGATAAATTAGGGGCAGGATGCTCACCAGGTCTCCCTGCCCAGGGTCCCAGCCAGTGCTAGGAAAAAGAGCTGAGAAGACGGCATGACCTTTTTGTAACCATCCCAAGCTCCCCAGAACTGTGTGTGAAACAACAGCTATGAAATGCAGTACCAACCAAACCTACCCAGGGGCTTTGGTGTAACTCAGCAGCCCCATGGGAAGTTATCTCAATGGTCTTCCAAGGACACGTGGGCTTCCTTTGTCAGTTCACATCCACGCTTGAGGTGTGCGTGACATTTTGGCTCCTGCCAACTCCTTGGGTAGGAAGAGAAAATGCAGCATGTTGCATTGGTCCTGAATGAAAGAATGAGTTAACAATGAAAGAGAGAGCCCTGTTCTCGGGAGGCCAGGACTCTCCACCACTCTCCATCCACTGGGAGGATGATATTGGCTCAGCTCCTACGGGGGGGGGTCTCTAGCTCCCAGGCAGAGAGGATGTGGTGGTGAAGTAGTGGGACCAGGCTCGCTGAGCTGCAGTGTGTGGCTATCAGTGGGATTCACAATCCAAAGAAGACACGTGGGGGTGGGGGAAAGGGTGGTCTTACACATTGTCAGTGTGAGGCGACAGGCAGGGGCAGCCTGAGATGCTCTGAACACTGCACAAGCCACTTTATTCTGTGGTTGGCAACATCAAAATGATCAAAATGCATCTCCTTGCCTTGTAGGGATGTCACTCAGGGGACATGGGTCAATAAAGCAAGATAGAAGGCTGGGGCATCAGATGCATGCCTGTAATCTCAACACCCTGGGAGGCTGAGGCAGGAGGAGCCCAAGTTCAAGTGTAGTATGGGCAACTTAGAGACTTAGCCAGACCCTGTCTCAAAAAAAGGGGGGAGGGCAGTGCTGGATAGTTGCTAAGGCCCTGGGTTCAATCCCCAGGACTGAAAACATAAAACAAAACTCTGTGAAGAAGATTGTCCAGTGGAGTGCGGAGGCAGTGGCACCCCAGGACCTTGCACAGAGGCCCTTGCCATACCAATTTGTAGGCCTCACCACTGTCCCTGAGGAGCCATAGGCAGGCAATGAATGCTCTCTTGCATCCTGGCTTCCTGGACAGGCCCCTTTCCAGAGATCACCTTTCTCTGAGGGCGGGTGTGGTGGAAGATGGATCTCAATGGAGAGGCTTACAAAAGTCAGATTGAAAATGAGGGTGCAGGTAAGGGGTTGGTGGCCATGCAGGAATTTGCCCTCCAGATCTTGCCCCTGCTTGTCTTTATGCAGCCTTGGAAATGCCCATAACCTCCTGGAGCCTCAGTACCTTATATGCATCTCTGTCAGGTTCTCCTGAGGATTAAGTGAGATACTATAACCAAAGGGCTTTTTATGCTATAGGTCATGGCATGAAAATAAAGTCTCACTATGAGAGGCAGAGGCAACTAGGGTGCATCAGAGTGCCAGAATTACCGGTATCATCCCCAAGTGGTGGTGTCTGGGACACACTCGAGGTCTTGCAAAACTATGTCTACTGGGTGAGTCTGGGGTGAGCAATTTAAGTCGCTAGAGCCAACGCTGTGTGTGGACTGAATCCTTGGCTTGGAGTTGGCGTGGTGTCCCTGATAGGAGACCTTTTGTAGTAGGCTGGGAGAGGACCTGTAAGGTACCCACAGATTGTCTGCTCGTCCTTTTCTTTACACAGGAAACCTAACTTATATGACTGCCTACCGTGACCAGAAACTTTATTGTTTTGTAATTCATTGGGCTATGAATGCCTCCTGCTGGCCAGAAAAATCCCACACCCAGACGATATAGACACCCAGAGGTCTGGGCCTACAAGGAGAAATCCTGTGGCCAGATATTGCAATGTATTCCCAAAACTCATCTCTGGAAGCTGGGCATGTGTTTATAATTTCAGCTATCTACAGGCTGAGGCAGGAGGATTGCAAGTAAGGTCAGCGTGGGTAACATAGTGAGATCCTCATCTCAAGACTAGGTGGTTCTCTCATCTCAGTGTGTGGAAACAGCAGGGATATGCATCTGACAAGATGCATCTGCCCACTGTAAATTGAGACCTTGCAGTATAGTGAACTGTATATGTATAAGCAATGGATGATCTCATTGTTTTCAAATTTTGTTGTTGGAACTGGAGATTAAACACAGAGGCACTTTACCACTGAGCTACAGTCAACCCTTTCTGTTTTGTTTTGTTTTTTTTGTTTTGAAACAGAGTCTTGTTAAAGCTCCCAGGCTGCTTTCAAACTGCACTTCTCCTGCCTCAGCCTCTGGAATATCTAGAATTAAAAGTGTATACCACCATGCCTAGCTAAAACTTCTTTGTTGTTGTTTTATTTACAGATAAGAGACTCACTATGTCCAGGCTGGTCTTGAATGAAATCCGTCTCTGCCTTAGCCCTCCAGGTGTTATTTTTTTATGAATAGACCCCTTAGCACACTTCTTTAAGGTTTGTGTATGTTGTCACACATATCTGAATTTTCTTTCTTTGTAAGATTGATTAATATTAATATTCCATTGCATGTACATAACACCCTGTTTATTCCTCTGCTGCTGGACATGTGTGATGTTTCTACCTTTTGGCTATTGTGGAAATGCTGCTTACTTTTTTTAAGTGGAAAATTCCAGCTGGGCATGGTGGTGCACACCTTTAAGCCCAGCATTTGGGAGGCTGTGAGTTCCAGGTCCACCTGGACTACACAGAAAGTCTCTGTTTAAAAAAAAAAAAAAAAAAAAAAAAAAAAAAAAAAAAAAAAAAAAAAAAAAAAAAAAAAAAAAAAAAAAAAAAAAAAAAAAAAGAGGCCTAAGTACAACAATAAAAACTCATAACCAATCTGCTATCTGCAGCCTCAAGTATTTCCCCCTACTCCATATATTAGGATGCATATGCCAAACGTCATAAATCTGATTATTGCTTCCATTATATGGAGAAGGAAACTGAGGCACAGAAAGGTTAATTATCTTATCAACATTACAGAGCTCAGAAGTGATGGGTCATGATTCCAATTCAGGCAGTGTGATGACTGGGCCTGTACCTATAAGTCTTGGCTACAAACGAGTGTATGTGTCTGTGTGCGTATGTGTGTATATATACACACTCACATATGTACACATGTGCAAAGGGTCAACTTTGAGCAAAATTGTACACATGGAAAATTTGACTCTGATGCCCCTTTCTACATCTTTTTCTTTGCTTGGATACTGTGTGGATTTTGGAGGAGATGGGCTTGAGTTTCCTGAAGTCTTAGTTCTTTGCTATAAGCCAAGGCCATAAGTCCTGGATCCAGCACTGTGGTGGGGACTGCATCAGAGAAGGTCGGTGGAGTTGCCTGGTGTCTCTAGCTTGCGAGGAATGGGTTCTTGTGCTTTTCTTTCCTCTCCTTGTGGAGCTGGGGCCATCTTTCCTCCACAAAAGCAGGCCTTGAGAAAATACTACCATAATAAAGTGCCTCTCTGAGGTCAATGCAGGATTTGTGTTGTTCTTTTCTTTTGTGCTGGGGTATAGGGTGCCGGCAAGAGCAGAACAGAGGTGGTACAATTCCTTTGTGCCTCTCGAATCATGGATGTGTGTGTGCACACATAAACATATAAAGTAAACTGTAGACAAGCTCAGTCTTCATTCTCTGACCAAAGAACATTCTTGTCTGAAGGGAATTAGGACCGTGAATCAAACAGTCACCTTTTAAATCTCTTTTTCCTCTATTGGCCAAAATAGGAGGAAGAGTCCTTCTTGGGGACCCTATCACTTTCTGGCCCAAAACTATAAAGGCATGGCACAGAGGACTGGGCCCAGACAGTCTTGGTGAGCCCAGCTCCTGCCCCTTCCTGTGGCCAGGCTCCTGGATTCAGTATGGGCAAGCTACAGAGCTTGGGGTACAATGGAGCAGGATTCCCTGGGTGGCCAGAGGAATGTCAGGGAACCTCAAAATGTATCTACAAGAGGCTGGGTGGGGCATGGTGGCCTCAAACCCATGGAGCAGTGGTCAGCAAGAGTGTGATAGGCTTTTTCCTGTGCCCAGAATGTCTACTTCTACTCCTACCCAGGGAAGTATCATGACTCTTTGGTACCAAGCTTAAATACCAGCTCTGCTGTGGTGGTTTCCTGGGTCTCTACCTTGCTCAGATGCATAGAAAGTGACCTCCCCTGCTCCGAATTCTCATAGCATCACTTTGACCCTTGGAGATACCTTTATTGCATGACTGACTCCAGACTTGACTCCTTGAGGGACTGAAGTGAGTTCCCTGAGAACAGCTAATCATGGGGTTACAGTCAGCAACCAACATGCACCTGTCGAATAAATGGTCAGATGCCTCCTACGACAATGGCAAATAGGAAGCACTCATTCAATGCACAGCAAATGGACAACGTCATCTCCAACACCTGGTAAATATAGGAGAATTTTTATATTACCCTAGATGTTCAGATGGAAACCCGTTTCATATAATCCTTCAAAATTTCCACAGAAGGAACAATAAAAACCGCCTTGCTAACCACACAAACATCTTAAATGGGATTTCAGGAATTTTAATATTCCATGGTGTGACATTTTTGACTGTTTGTTTAATATTCCAACTGGTCTCCAGGAGAATCTTTGTGGCACAAAGTAGTACATGTTTGTTGACTTGATCAGAATATCTGATTCGCCTGAGTGTTTCTTCTCATCTGCAGAATAATTGTTGGCGTTTTAAAATTTCTCTGTAATCCACAAGAAATCCAAACACCTTATGTAAGAAAATGTTATAATGTCTTGCAAAACATGCCTTCCAAAAACCATTGCAACCACTCAATCTGTTTTAGTCACTTTCTCATCTGTGGGACAAAACACCCAACACCCACAGCTTGCAGGAGAAGTTTATTTTGGCTCATGTTTCAGTCCAGAGTCAGCTGGCTACAAGGTCAGGTAAAAAGCAAGTCAAAAGGGGCTCGCAGAGGAAAGCTTCTCACATCATGGTGGGAAGGAAGCAGAGAGAGAAGGGAGGAGTGCGGGACAAGAATGTATTTTTCATGTCCAACAGGCCTCCCCTCCCAACAGCAAGCTGTCTACAGCACCCCCAACATCCAATCACCCTCCACACTTGAGAATTTGGGAAGACATTTTAGATCTAAACTGTAGCGATTAATAATTCAGTGACATTGAACATATTCACAGTTTTGTACAACTATCAACACTATCCATTGCCAGAACCTTTTCATTATCCTAACATAAACTGTGTAGTCATGAAACAATAATTCCAAGCCAAGTGCAGCCACACACACTGCTGTAATCCCAGCTATTTGGGAGGCTGAGGCAGGAGGATTGAAAATTCATGGCCACTCTGGACCAAATAAAAAAGATTGGAGACATAGCTCGGTGGTAGATCACTTTCTTACCATGTGCAAGGGCCTGGTTCAATCTTTAGTACCACACACACATATGCACAAACCTAAAAACAAACAGAAATGAGCAACAACAAAAATAGTAACTATACTTCATTTCCTTCTGTCTGACTTTCCATCTTTATGAGTTTGCCTTTTCTAGGTACCTCGTACAAATGGAGTGGTCCTCCTTTTGTGACTGGTTTATTTCACTTAGCATATACCAAAACATTCATCCATGTCATAGCATGTGTCAAACCTCATTCTTTTGTGAAGGCTAAACAGTACTCCATTGTATGTACACTCATTTAATTCATCTGTTAGTAGACATTCGAGTTGTTTCCACTTTTTGGAACATTATTGTGACCAATGCTGTTATGTATACAGGTATTCAAACATGTTCAGAAGTGAGCTTTTGATGTCCACCTTACTTGTATTTTTACTGGCAAACTCTATATCCATGGTAACTTCCCAGTAAAGGAATATTTTACGTTTTTTATTAGTATATGTTTGCAATGTATAAAAGAGACATTCATTGTGGGGAGCTGCATCTTTATCTCTTTGACCTTCCTTCCTTCCTCTCCCTCCCATCTCCCTCCATTTGCAGATCCCCTCCTCATCTTTACATAGTCTATCTCCCTGTTCCCTATCAGCTACCTTTTATTTTGCTCATTACTTATACTTTGGGTTTCTCATGTAATAGAGAGCATGTGATATTTAACCTTCTGTGTCTGATTTATTTCACTTAGTGTTATGGTCTTAAGATGGATCCATTTTCCTACAAATTTATTTTTCTTTATGGCAGTAATGCTCTGTATATTTACTCACTTATCTGTTGTTGGGCATCTAGGATGCTTCCAAGAGTTAGCTGTTGTACGTTGTGCTGCTATAAATGTTAACCAGAATGTCTGACTAATTAGACTGCTCCGTTCCACCATTAGGCTTGGTAGGACTTTTGTGGACCCACAATAGGCCTTATCTGGGGTGCTGCCTCTGTCTCACAATGGACCGGAGTAGCCTGTTTGTTAGGCTGGAGTTCAGGTTTGCATTTAGAGGTCCCACCTCACCCCCTCCCGAGCCCTGCGCTCCTCTAGCTGCTCAATGGGGCAGCTTTTCACCAAGGTATGAACACGAGGAACATGTGTTCTGAATTAAAGTTGGCTGCAGTTAAAGTGTTATCATGTGCATGGAGCTCAAATTACAGGGGCCCCTTCAGGCAGTGAATGGCACAACGGGGCTGCTCCAAGAGGTGGGAAGTTCTGAGGCCCCTCTACCGCTGCAGGAAAAGCGCTCAGAGTGGCATGGAGAGGGGCCAGCTGGTGATGTCAGGGAATTATAAAGAGACTGCAAGCCCTTTTAAGGGAATGAGGCCGTTGCTAAGGATGCAGAACTGTGAAAGTTGGGTCTAGACAGGGCCTGAGCACTTCATTTGCTATCCTGAAATATGTGTCATTTTAAAAAATATATTGTCCCTCCCTCTTTGTGTGGAGTTCAAAAGACAATGTTATAGTGTGGTGAACAGAGCCTGTCATGCTAATCAAAGTTGGGGGTAATCAAACTGAGCTCTCAGAACACAGAAAGCTCAAAGTGGGAGACCTGGGGCTGGGGAGCAAGAATTAATACTCGAATGCACCTGCATACCCTGTACATATGTAATATTGTTTCTTCTTTGATTTTTTTTTTCTTTAGTACTGGAGAATGACTCTGGAACCTTCACACTGAACTGCATTCCTAGCACCTTTTAAAATTGTTTTATTTTGAAACGGGTCTCACTAAATTGCTCAGTTGCCCCAGCTGCTCTTGAATCTGTAAGCCTCTTGCCACAGGCTCCCAGAATGCTGGGATTACAGGTATGTGCCACTATGCCTGGCTTCTTCTTTGATTTTTAAAATCTTCATTCTTTTTTTTTTTTTTTTTTGGTACTGGCGATCGAACCCATGACCTAGCGCCTGCCAGGCAGGCACTTATGCCACTGAGCTAAATCCCTGGCAAAATCTTCATTCTTTGTGATACTAGAGGATGGAGCATAGGGCCTTGCACTGAGCCATATTCTCTTGCCTTTTTATTTTACATTTTGAGACAGGGTCTCACTAAATTGCCCAGGGAGGGTTTGAACTTGTGTTCATCCTGCCTTAGCTTCCTAAGTAGCTGAGATTATGGGTTTTTACCAACACACTCAGTATCTTTCTTGCTTTTTAAAAGCATTCTAATGAAGGGTCTGGAGGAAGGCTTATTTTTTATTTGCTTTGTTATGCTGGGGCTTGAACCCAGTCCCTTATGCATACTATATATATGTTCTACCACTGAACTACATACACCTTAGCCCCTTTATTAATTTTGTTTTAAAGCAGCAACAAAACTACCTAAGGCCTTGCACTTCCAAAGAGAGATATAAAAACAAAACATTATGTACAATACGTTTATTGTATTGCAAAGGCAAGCAGAAATACCAAAACATCACCCAGGATTTGGAGGCAGATTTATTTATGTTGACAGGTACTGATGAGGAGCATTTCCAAAATATCAGGCCCTGTTTTTTGGTGGTCTAGGGCTTATATAGGGTAAGCACGCAGGAAGGACAGAGGCAGAATGGCTTGTCAACTGAGGATTGGTTTTTATAATATGCATCATAGTGACCAGCTATGCGTCATAGTGACCAGCCATTTCTAGGAGACGGAAGCAACTGGAACTGAAACAGGAGCTATTATCTAGGCAACTAAGAAACTGAAATATACTGGCTGAGGGGGTCATATTTCTAATGACTTCCATAATCTTTTTACAATCTTCATATCTGTTTGTCTCAAGAATGTGGGTTTTATAAAAAGGTATTGGGATCAATTATGACACAGGATAGGTTTAGTTGGGCACAGAAGCTCCACCTTTCTAAATTTAATAACTTTTCTCTATTTGTGTTTTAAATAACTAAAGAAAATAGTTCCAGATTTAGAGAAAAAGATCTAAATTTGGAGGTATGAAATTAAAGGCCTTAAAATCAATTTTCATAGAAGAGCTAAGCTAAAGAAAACTCTGTATCAAGATTTTTTATTTTTCTGTTGTAGAGCACTAAAACACACCAAGCAAAGAATCATATAAATAATGTCAAGCCACCCATGGTGGTAAATGCCGATAATCTTGGCATTCAGGAGGCAGAGGCAGGAGGATTGCAATAGGTTCAAGGTCAGCCTGTGCTACACAGAAGCTGTTTCTGTAGGGTTATGGTCCACTATGTTTCATGAGGTCAGGGACAATGACACAGATGCTGAAGCCTCAGCTGGCTGCAGCTGGAGCTTGCAGAACAAATGGTGGGGGCAGGTCTGGCTCTGATCTTCTAGAAGTACCAGGTAAAGCTTTTCTGGTTGGGATTGATGTTTGTCTATTGGATCCCTGAAGGGGACTTAGGCTTCTGGATTGAATTATTTTGCATTGGTGGCAGGTTTCTAAACAATATCAGGAAGCAGCAGGAGAGCTTTTGTCAAAATAGCTTTGTCCAAAGTGATCACAGTATATCTAACCTGTCAGTCTCCATTCCTAATCGAGCTACTGCCATCTATCAACTCAATATTTGTCAGGGGGTCCATTTTTAGAACAGTTCATCCCACTATATAATGTGGCACCTGACAATTAGGTCTCGGTCTAAGGTGAACTTGTCAGCTTTCTTGATCAGAAGGATAGTGGCTGTTAGAGTAGAGAGGCAAAGTGGGGAGATAGCCGTTAGCAACTTGAATCCAAGTATTCGCACAGGTAGACCACTGGATGCTCCTATCAGATGACAGTCTGGGTAAACATAACTGAAGGATCCAGATTTTATAGCTCCAAGAAATTTGCAGAGTTTTTTTTTTCTTGTAACAAGTTTCTGCCAGATATCATAGCAGAGCATTTGTGCCTTTCCAGTAGGCAGCTTGGGTATCATCAGTCAGAAGTGTGGTGATCTTCTCCAAAGAGGGTAAACAAGTTTTTGAACCTCTGGAAGGTTGAGTCCAGGTCAGTTAACCTTTGTGTCTATAACTTGGATCTTTGTGAGGAGGAACTGACTGACAGGAGCCAACCAAAGGCATAAGAAGGAATTCTTTAGGTTCAGGCAGGTGTGCCAGTAGGCTATGGGTTGCAGAAGATTGATGCAATGTATATGGAGGGCAATTGCAATGGCATTGTTAGCTCAGAGTTCTTGAACTAGCTTTACAGGCAGGAGAGGTATATTTTAGCAGTTTGACAGTCTATAAACATTTTGTGGTTTGAAACTTCTGGATGTGTGGTTGAATTTCTAGCCAAATCTGTCATGGCACAGGATACTATTTGGTGCACGTAGAGGTTACCGTGGGGTGGAGTTTCACAGTCAGAGGCAAGTGGTTGATAGCCCAATCTCAAGGCCCTAGGGACAGTGACAGAATTGTGGAGTTGGAAGAGACAGAGAAATAGGCTGTCTCAGAGTGGCCAAATCTTTTGTTAGAGCCTCCCTGAAAATAGTGACAGAGTTCCCCCACCTTTGTGGCAGTAGAGCAACAGTTTAAAAAGGGTGTGTGGGTTGGGAACTGCAGAATGTAAGGTGATGGCTGCATTGCTGATGCACTGAAATCTTGCCCAAGGTTTAGCAGTGATTAACAGTCTATCAAGTTGATATTTTTTTGGATGCCTGTTTGTGTTTCCTGTGACATCTGATAGCAATAGGGGTCACAGTGAGGTGGCATGGTTGATGGTCAGGTCCAGAGGCAAGTCATTAGTCTATACCTGTGGGAGGAGTTTTCAGAACTTCAGGATTGTGGTTATCTATCTCAGGCTGATGCAGGTGTCATCTTCCTCTTGGGGGAAAAGTCAAAGTTGAAAGTGCAGGATTAAACAAGATGGAGGCTAACTGGCTTGGTGAAAAGGAAATGGTTGCTTTTAACTTGAAAAGGAAGTCTCTTCCCAGAAATGGTATGAGGACTAGCTTATACAGGAATTCATGTTTGGTGAGATGTCTTCCCAGGCTGCAAGTTTGTGCCTTTCAGAAAGGGCGATAGGCAAGAGTGCCAGTTGCCCCAGTGATGGTAACTTTTTTAGAGTGAACTTCTGAAGATACAGAGTTGTTTTATTGTCTACCAGGAAAGTCACAGGTTTGCTCCCAACTTTTTCAAAGATCACAGTCTCTCAGGGGCCCAATTTGATAGAACTCTGTCTTTCCTATCTAGGGTGCAACTCATTTGTCAGAGCTGACAGTCCAATTTTTCCTCAGTCAGAATGTGAAACTCAGAAGGAATTGTTGACAGTCATCTAGGGTGGGCATTAGATGATGCCATCTGACAAGGATAGGTGCATCTCTGGGGTGGGTGGGAGGGCTGTGTTACCAAATGCAGGCAATGGCTAGCTGGAACCAGTTCATTAGACTGGAAGTGGACAAGTTGGGAGTGGGGAGTGAAACTATAGCTGTTGGCAGTAACTATGGTGGCTGACAAGGGCACCAAGGTAGAATTCTCAGGAAGAATTGGCCTCTTTTCTTTTCTTTTTTCTTTCTTTCTTTTTTTTTTTTTTTAGGTGTAGGATAAAGGTGTGGAACCATGGTTGGGGGAGGCTCTGACATAGGTTGAGCCAAGAGTCAATATAAGGAAATTGGTCAGGATGGCCTTGCTCATTGGGTTTTGTCACTTTGTCCCAAATCCAACAAACAGTGTCAATCAATATCAAGGGTCCCTTCAGATGACCAGTTGGGCAAAGGTTTGGTTATTCAATTTCACAAAAGGCACTGAGCTTGTGAGGTTTTATTTTCATTTTGTAGTCATCAGGAAATTCTTTTTTGAAAATTTTTAGCATACAATCAAGGTCTATTTAGGCCCAACTATTGGGTTTACTCTGGCTTGTACCCATTCTGTCTCCCTAGAGTGTATGTTGTATATCCTTGAATGATGGCACAACAGACAAAGGGTAGGTGCCCCTCAGAGAGACACCATTCAGATGCCCTCCTGGCTGCACCACTTGCAGGGATTTAGGTGCAACTTAGCTAAGGAGCATGTGAGGCCTCTGTTATGCCATATGTCAACTGCCATGGAACTTCAGGTGAGGGCCCAAACAGCTACTACAACCAATGGTTTCTAGTTTTGGCACACAGACAGAGCAGTCTATTACTTATACTGCCCATTTCATTCACTTACACAACCATTCAGCAGGTGCTCAGAGGTTAAACATTTCAAATCCCTTCCCTGGAGGATGGTCCTGATTAATGGGAGTTGATTAGACTCTCCTTCTGCATGCGCTGAGCAGGACTGACAGCCCCCTGGGGTCTTATTGGAATCTGGCAGGCAAACAGACAGACAGGCAGACTGTATCCTCCTCCCATTAGGGTCTGATGTGAACCACTTGAATGGAGTGCCAGGAATCCTCCTCTGGACTTCCCAGGGGACTTAAGAAATCATGAGGGTGTGCCTTCCTGTTGGGACCTGGAGAGGTCCTTGCTCCATCTGCAGGGCCATGACTGGTGACCAAGAGGTTGGCATGGTTGGTTTTTCTGGCCAATATGATGGCAAGCAGAAACATCAAAATGACACCCAGGATTTGGAGGCAGATTTATTTATGTTTACAGGTACTGATGAGGAGCATTTCCAAAATATCAGACCCTGCTTTCTGGTGGTCTAGGGCTTATATAAGGTAAGCAAGCAGGAAGGACAGAGGCAGAATGGCTTGTCAACTGAGGATTGGTTTTTATAATATGCATCATAGTGACCAGCTATGCATCATAGTGACCAGCCATTTCTAGGAGACGGAAGCAACTGGAACTGAAACAGGAGCTATTACCTAGGCAACTAAGAAACTGAAATATACTGGCTGAGGTCATTTTCTGTTAGAGTATTTCTAATGGCTTCCATAATCTTTTTACAACCGTCACGTCTGTTTGTCTCAAGAATGTGGGTTTTATAAAAAGGAACTGGGATCAGTTATGCCACAGAATAGGTTTAGTTGGGCACAGAAGCCCCAACTTTCTTAATTTAACAGTTTTTCTCTATTTGTGTTTTAAATAGAGAACTAATGAAAATAGTTGCAGATTTAGAGGAAAAGATCTAAATTTGGAGGTATGAAATTAAAGGCCTTAAAATCAATTTTCATAGAAGAGCTAAACTAAAGAAAATTCTCCATCAAGATTTTTTATTTTAGGGCTGGGGATTTAGCTCAGTGGCATAAGCGCCTGCCTAGCAAATGCAAGGTCATGAGTTCAATCCCCGGTACCACAAAATAAATAAATAAATAAATAAAAATAAAAAAAATAAAAAATTAAATTTTTCTGTTGTAGAGCACTAAAACACACCAAGAAAAGGATCATATAAATAATGTCAAGCCACGCATGGTAAATGCCTATAATCCAGACATTCAGGAGGCAGAGGCAGGAGCATTGCAATAGGTTCAAGGTAAGCCTGTGCTACATAGTGAGTTCAAGACCAGCCTGAATTATGTAGTAAGACCCTGTCTTAAAAAAAATCAAATTGTCACCCAATAAAAAGGGACAAAGCTAAAGTGGAACTGAAGCAAGAATTTAAAAGTATTTGGAAGCAAGCAGCACTTTGGGATCTGTGATACTTACTTGTAACTGGCTGCAGTTTGCCTTCATTTGTGGGTGGAAGAGACCAGAAGGAGGATTATCTAGTCAGCCCTTCATATAACCCTACAGTACACAGCATATACAATCTAATCACTCCCTTAGCACCACTTTTTAATTTTATTTTTTATTTTTGGCAGCACTGCAAGTAGAACCTAGGGCCTCAGACACATTAGGCAAATGCTCTACCCTGAGCTATATCCCCAACCTGTAACCTAAATAAAAAGATCAGAGAATATTTCTTTCTTTCTTTCCTCTTTTTTTTTTTTTTTTTCTTTTGGATGGTGGCGATGGAGCAATCTTCCTGAATCAGCACCCTGGTCCACAGCTGGGTTCAAGAACTTCCCACGCAGGGCCCTCATCTCATTTCTGCTCCAGCCGAGTCACCCCCTGCTCCCAGGAGAGACTCTTCTGGGGAGCTGAACTCCACACTACCCCAAAGGATATTTTGCGCATCTGGTCTCTACAGACCCTGTCTCCCTGTTGGCCCTCCTCCTGTGGTGTTATCAAAACCCCATTCCCTTTTTCAAGCCTGACCTCCACCTTTCAAGATTTACCTGACCATTTGGCCCATGGTCTTCTTCTTCCTCTCCAGCCATGCTACTTAGAAACAGTGACTCTAGGTTTTGTGCTTAGCTCACATATTAGCTTTAGTCCTCGAAAGCATGTGTCTCATTAAAGGTGTAAACCTCTCTTAGTCTCTTGCCTCCTCCAGGAAATCATTATAGCAGGAATACTACATAAAAGCAACTTTACTACCTTTGACCAAAAGGTTTCTTGACCAGAGCTGTTGAATTAATAAATAAGCTCTTGCCTGAAATATTAAGCAGGCAAAGAAACACAATTATTAACTTTAACTTGAAAAAGAATCTTAGGGGGTGGAAAGGAAGTGATGATTATACCAGACAGGTGAGATTATGGAAAAGGAAGTCAGTCCCTACTAGGAGGAGCCTAACTTCTTTCTTCAAATCAAAATTCTGAAGACTTTGCCTCTTTCGCTGGATCGCCTAACCCTTACTATTGTTCCAAGAGAAACGAAGCTGTCTGGCAGCTTTAGGACCCTCTGAAAAATAACCTTTTTTTTTTTTTTGAGATGAGATCTTGCTATCTTGCCCAGATTGGCCTTGAACTGTTGAGTTTAAGTGATGACTCCTGCCTCAGACTCCTAGATAGCTGGGAACACTATGCCTAGTGGCCACACCTTTGGTATTGTTTCTGGCTTTTCTAGTTCAGGAATGCATGGGAAAAGAGGAAGTTGCTCTAGCCAGATGCCTCTTTCCACTCCCTTTACTCCTCTGATTTTGGGTGCAAGCTGTTGAGGAAAAGCATGGAACTCTGGAAGCAACTGGGAAGAATATTTTACTTATAAAAATGTAGCATGTGTACTTCTGTAGAAAAAAAGACTTTTAAAACAGAAGTATACAAGTCAATAGGAAATGTAGCTTGGTAAAATATGTAGGAAAAAATATGTAGACCAGTGTCATAGCATGTGATACCTTTTAGAATGTTCTTGTGGGGGAAAAACATCTGAAATTATTACTTTATTGCTCACAGAGTAAAAGATCATAATAAATAAAGCTTGGATTAGAAAGCATTAGTGATAGAGACGCTAATTTTTTTTCCAAAGAGCAATCACTTAATATCTTTATGGCCACCCTTTAAAATGGGTTAATGATTCTGAACTCTATGCTCCAGTCAGTGTCAGGCAAAAATGGTACCATGGAGCCAGGTGTGGTGAGGAGTACCTATAATTCTAGCTACTTGGGAGGCTGAGGCAGGAGAATCACTTGAGACCAAGAGTTCAAGGGCAGTGTGGACAAGATCAGAGTCCTGTCTCAAAAAGTTACTATTAAAAAATAACTTGAGCTTTTTGAAGCTAAATGTTAACCAATTGTGAGTAATTATTACATGCTATTAATGTTTACTATTCTTTTTGTTTTGTAGTAGTGGGGATTAAACCCACTCCTTCACATATACCAGGCAAACATTTATCACTGTGTAACATCCTCAGCATTTTTGAACTTTAAACCAGGATTTCTCTACATTGCCCAGCCTAGCCTTGGACTTGTGATCCTCCTGCCTCAGCCTCTTGAGTGGCTGGGATTACAGATATGCACCACTGTACCAACTTCTCTCTCACTCCCCCATTCCTCCTTCCCTGTATCACCCTCTAAATCTCTTTTGCTTTCTTTCTCTTTTTTTATTTTTCTGTCTAATAGATTTGAAATGATAAGGGTAAAACTTCAGTTATATTTAAATAGCAAGACTGAGGCCTGGCATGGTGGTGCATGCTTGTAATACCAACACTTGGAAGCTGAGGCAGGAGGATCTCTGTGAATTCGAGGCCAGCCTGAGCTACACTGTAAGTCCCAGGTCAGCCTGAACTGCATATCGAAATTCTGTGTCAAGCAAACAAACAAGAAAACAAACAAACAAAATAAAAAATGAAAAAATAAAACCAAGATTGAAATCACCAGATTAAAAAAAAAGAAATGATTTTGGATACCAGTTGTTTTTATAAAAAGGGCATTTTCATGCCTGAGCAGTACTGATATCATATTAGGTGGAAGCCAGAGCAGAGAACCGGCCTCTCTTTTGTGGAATAGTTCATCTAACTGAAATGCAAAGAATATAGTTTAACAATAATGTACATCTAAGTAAAACATGATTCTTGAATTTGATATGCATCTTATTTGCAATAAAAAGCTTTGCATAGCCTTTAATTTTTTTTGGAAGGAGGAGGTTTTGAGAGAGGGTCTCACTATATGGCCAGTGGAGGCTGGCCTTGAACTCACAGCAATTCTCCTGCCTCAGCCTTCTGAGTTCTGGGAGTCACCATGCCCAGCCTCCATAGACTTTTAGGCTGCACTTGTTTGACTGAGAATTTACTTGGACTCAAATCTTGGCTGTTTTTCTTTGTACGTACGACCTTAAGAAAGTTATCTAACTTCTTCTGTTCTTTAGTCTCTTTGTAAAGTGGGACTAACTTTAGGGTTCCTGGGAATGTTAAATGAGATGGTACATGTAAAATGCTAAGTTAATGAGTGTTAGCCATTGTTATTATTCAGTTCTATGAACCATTAATTATTCCATGTCTGCTATGCAGTAGTGTCTACACCAGAGCTAAAAAGCCGTTGGGGGTTTGCTTTTCTATTTCTTATCTACAAATGATACCTTATAGATTTAGTTATGAAGTCCTGGTCAATTTGGCAGTCTAGTGAGACTCAAGTTAATCTAGAAAAAAGGCTAGATGGAGTTAGAGGCCATTTTGAATTTGATATAAATAGTTTCTTAAAGTCTTGCCTTTAAATTGTTGAGTTACTGTGGCAGGTTTTACAGTGTATATTTCTAATGCATAATAAATCCACTGTGACATTCAAAAAGTCAAATGTACCTGATTAGACTTTTCTGTCCTGTATTTATAAAAAGGTTAGTGGTGCATTTCCTCAGTGAAAATTATTTTTGGTTCTTACTAATATTTATGAATATAATAAAATATTCTACAGTATAATGTATGTGATTAATTTGTGACAGTAATTAGCTTGCTTTTATCTAGGGAGATATCACAGAAGATACTACCTCTTGATCAGTAATTTCAGGAGCTAGGGAACAGCAATATACAGGAAAGGGAAGTTGTACTTTAGGTCTGTGGGTTAAGATGAGAAACATAATTATAGCAGGAATGTATTCTGTTGTATAAATTTATCATGGAAATGGTGCAGGAAGTTTCATCAGCAGGCTTTGTAATGATTCCAAAGCTGTGATGTTTGATTTGAGAGTGGCCTTGAGTGACCATATCCACAGGGCATTAAAAGTAGGTTTCTGTAGTACTATGGGAAGCTGAGCAGAAAGATCATAAGTTTGAGTCCAGCCAGTGTAACTCAGTGATTCAGTGAGATCCTATTGCAAACAAAACAAACAAGCAAACAAAAAACCTGAAAGGGCTGGAGATGTAGCTCAGTTCAAAGACCTTGGGTTTAATTCCCAGTACTGAAAGAGAGGGCAAAAAAAAAAAAAAAAAAAAAAAAAAGAGTTGTCTGGTGACTAGAAGCTGATCATTTGGTGTAAGCAAGTGTAGTTTTTTTAAAGCCCCCACCCTTACTTGGAATAAAACACAGGGCCTTCCTTCACACTGAGGTACAGGCTCCTAGCTTATTTTTATATTTTTTGAGACAGGGTCTCTCGAAGTCACTGAGCAGCCCAGAGTGGACTCAGACTTGTGGTCCTCTTGCTTCAGCCTCCCAGAGTGCTGGCTGGGGTTACAGACATGTGACATCACACCTAGCTGTGATTTCAGCTTTGGCTGGTTTTAGCTCTGGTTTGTTTGGTTATTTTTGGAGATTCTGGAGTAGTATGAAGCCATGGAAGTACACATTTTACTCTGCCTATGATGTCCTGACGGATACTGAATATTTGCTCATTAACTCTTCTTAGGGTTTCTTCACTTGCACAACTTATAGTTAAGAACCTGAATATGCAGTTGAATTCCCCAATATCTTCCAAGATGGAAATAACTGGGCAACTTTTCTCAAAACTTTTGATGCAGAGGAGGGAAGCGAACAGGTCCCTTCTTAACAAATCTAACTCTAAGCATTTACTAAGGAACAAGAACGTACCAGTTGAAATCAAATTGGGCAAGCGCACTCTGTTACAGAAGGCTGTGTAAGGGCATAAAAACAATTCTGTACGCCCGTGTGCTCAGCACTCCTTTGCTGCCTACCCATTTCCGTGAGGCCCATGACTTTTGAGTATTTAAACTTTCCCCAAAGACATCCTACCGGTGCCCCCCAAACACTAGTCACCTATCACCTCGTGAAAGGATAAGAAGTGCCTGACCATAATCCCTGCACATGGGATCAGGCTTGGTTCTCACTAGAAAGGGACTCAGAATTAAAGAGGCCCAGCTTGGGGTTATCTGGATGGGGATTGGGCCTTCCTGGTAAAACATCAAAACAATAAACACTGCTCCTTGCCCTTCTCCAAAACAAAAACTCCGAGGCGAGGCTGGTCTTGCCAACTACGCCCGTCTTAGAATCTGCCTGTAACACAACTGGGTCCCCGACGTCTCTGCCGAGCTCGGGTCCCCAGGTCCCTTGGGTCCCTGTGGGGCGAAGTTCCCAGAGACTGTCACCTGCGCAGCGGGAGCGGGGGCGTGGCCAAGGCGCGCGGGGGCGTGGCAGGGCGGGCGGGGGCGGGGTCTGAGCGCGTGGGCGGAGTCGGCCCGGGCCCGCCCCGCAGGAGGAGCCGCTGTCTGGCAGAGCTCCGGCGTCTCCGTGACAGGCGCCCCGCTCCGCCGCCGCCGCGCCACCGCCGCCTTTTCTTCCTCGTCCCGGGCCGTCCGCGCCACTGCTCGGAGCCGGCGCCGCGCCAGTCCCGCCCGGGCCGCGCGTCCCCGCTCGCCGCGCTCCGCTCCCCTCCGCCCTCTGCGCGGGCAGCGTTCGCGCGGCCACAGCGCCCTCGCGCCGCCCGCGTCCGCTCGGCCCTCAGCACCGCTCGGGTCCCGGCCCCGCGGCCGCCTCACTGCCACCCCACGTCCCCCCGTTCCCCGCCGCCTGGCCCCGCCTCGGTCTGGGCTTCCTCCTCGGGGTCTCGCCCGCCCCTTCCTGCAGCCTCCGGAGGAGCGGGTCCACCGTGGGTCACCATGCCCAGCAAAACCAAGTACAACCTTGTGGACGATGGGCACGACCTGAGGATCCCTCTGCACAACGAGGACGCCTTCCAGCACGGTATCTGCTTCGAGGCCAAGGTGAGGAGGGCACCTGGGGCGGGGGGCACTACCCAGGAGGGGGCATGGCTGAGTGGATTCCATGCACAGCCATCCGGGCACAGAGCAGGTGGGCTAGGCCAGCCGGGGCCCTTTCTCTTAGGGAGGGCGACTCTTCCTTCTAAGAGTGCAATTCCGCGGACCCCTGCCCAAAACTGCTAAAGAGCAACTGGAAAGTTTGAGAGGTGTTGCTTCAACCCCCCTCCTCCCACCTGCAGACTCCCCCATCCTTGCCTGCCCAGGACTGGATTGAGTTACTTCCCCAGCCTTCTTTCCCGGGAGGAGAAACCGATGAATGAGCGCAGCCTGGACACCTGGTTCTTTAGGATCGGTTGAAGGAAGCTCTGGTGTTACTTACCTGCCAGGTTCCCCTGGGAGAGGTGCTTTCAGGAAGATCTTTTAAAAGGGGGAATGCCTGCTTCCTATTGAGGAAAGGAATAGTTTTGTTTCTGTTTGTTTTGAAAATTCCAGATAACCAGCTGCAGCTGTTAAAGTCACTGCCTAAATGCCTGATTTGCCGCCACACCTTTGCACCGTCCAGTCCTTGATGGGAGGCTGATGGGCAGGCGGGGGTGGTGGTGAAAGCTGCCTGTTTGCTAGTTTTGTGGGGCAACGTTAAGTTTTAGCATTTGCTGCAGAAGAATTTAGCTGAAGTCAAAGAAAGCCCTCGGTCTTTGGGAGCAGGAGGAGGTGGCTGTGTACCCGCCCATCAGACTTAAAGGTTAAGGCTGGTGCCCTGTCTTGCAGGGTTTCTGGTTTCTGAAATATCAATGGTGGTTCCCACTGCCCACCATGAGAAAGTGCTTTTCCGTGGAAAAGGGCACCACTTTTGCTGTTTGCGCTCGACCTCCCAGGTGACTTAAACACACAGGGATATTCAGCCCCTATCATGTACCTGTCATGAAGTTAAAAAAAAAAGTTGCACCCCCCCCCAGTTGAGTCTTGCTGGTTTTGAAAACATCGTACTTTGGATGTGGAGACAATTTTACCTTGTTCTCCCATCTCCTCTTGACTGCGTATATGGAGGGGTTAGTGTCTCATGCAGGATTATTCCATCAGGCGTCTCCTTCCTTTAAATCTACAATTTTTGAGTGTCTCATATATATGCCCAGCATGGTCAACTATCTTTAGATTTCCTTCTCATGAAGATGAGTTAGGGGGTCTTAATTTCTTAATATTTTTTGCATAATAACTTTTTCCCAACCCTATTTTGCTAGAACCAGGGGAGACACCCTCTCCACCTCAGCCCTTAAACTCAGACCCTGCTGTGGAATGCAGAGCTGCTTACTGGGCAGGGACCAGGCTGGGGCTGCAGCCGAGATCTTATCTCATTTTTCTCAACCTTCAGAATAGATGTGGTTGGTTTAAGATGGGATGTTTGAGTTCATTTTTTTATCTGGGTTTGCTGCTTTGGTGAGTGGAGTTTTATGTTAAAGTGCAAGTTTTCATCATGGTCATGATTTCATTTGCAATGGGAAATTGACTTTTGTGTTGTTTAGTTTACCAGTCCTCTGATTTATAACAATGATGGAACGAAGGGAGATTAACGTGTCTTTAAATCTTTTTTATTTTTTCCTCACAGTCCTCTGCATTTTGTCTCCACTAGGTGTCAAAACCTAGTGCATGTAAGAAACACCAGGTAAGAGTATTAAAATCCCAGTTTGCACCTAGCGCCAGGTCTAATTCAGTACCTCTAGGGAGAGTCCAGGAATGTGCACCTTTTTCTTCTTGTTTTGCTCCACACCTCCTCACCCTACTGGAGACTGAACTCAGGACTTGCATGTGTTAGGCAAGTGCTCTACCACTGAGTTACATCCCTAGCCCTTTGTATTTTTTTTTATTTATTTTGAGCCAGGGCCTTATTAAATTGGCCTCAGGTTTGTGATCCTCTTGCCTCAGCTTCCTGAGAAGGTGGTATTACAGGTGTGTGTCACTATGCCAGGCAGGAATGTATACCCTGAGCAAGCATCCCCGGTGATTTAACACAGTTGATTATAACTGGGCTGAGAAATACTGAGCATGAGGCTTGGCTTTAACTTGCTGCCTCTTACTCTCCTTTTCCCTTTACTAAACATGCAGTTTCTTTTCTAAGCAAATGTCTAGGAGCTGTGGGATATAGTTCCTATAGTAACTTCCTTGTATTCACAGACTGTAGTGGTCGATAAGAGGAGGAGCAGCCACTGTTGATCTAAGCTGTATTCCCAATGTAGATCTGAGACATGGCATCAGGGAGTCTGCTTTGAGAAGTGCCAAGTAGACAAGAAAGGGTTAGGGTACATACAAGGGCAGGGTGGCACTTTCTTGAGTAAAGACCGACTTTGAGGACTGGTTCCTAATTCCTAGCTTTTTGAAATTCTGCTGGACACTGGGACCTTCAAATGCCATGTCAGCCAAGACCTGAATAGAGGTGAAATTGGAAGCTTTCTTGTCTTGTGTGCACCCTGCAAGTACATTATCTGACTGGTTTGCACATCCCTATAGAACAGTGTTTGTGGGACTGCATGGTTACTGGGGTTTCAGAGTTAAGTCCACATCACACCTCTTTCCTTGTTTGGGGAAAGCACAGGCTGTAAAATGCAAACATATTGTTTGGAAAATGAGCCCAAGACTTCCTCTTCCTGCGGTTTTTCAGAATCAACACTGAATGGAGTGATTCATTGGATGTATGCCTCTCATGTTTAGCATTTTGCAGAGACTGAAAGGTTTAGGGTTAAGGTTGAAGGGCATCTCAGTGGCAGAGGTTCTGTGCACTTAAACAAAAACATACACAAGCCAGGAATGGTTTACATGCCTATGATTCCAGCAGTCTGGGAGGCTGAGGTAGGAGGATTGCAAGTTTGAGTTCAGCCTGGGCAAGTTAGCAATTTAGCAAGACCCTCTCTCAAGTAGGAAAGGGCTGGGTATGTAGCTCAGCGCAAGGGCCCTGGCTTCGATCTCCAGTACCCCCCCCCCCAAAAAAAAAGCAGAATCCTAGATGTTTTTCACGTGCATACCTTATTTAATTGTCACTTCCTTACAAGATGAGCTTCCTTATGTCTATTTATAAAACAGAATATAGGCGAAGGGAGGTTGCTACCTGCCCGGGTACTCCCACCTGTGTGTGACAAAGCTAGGATTTAAACCTGAAGCTTTGGCTTCAGACTCCTAAATCCAGTGCTTTCGTATTCAGTATTCTTAATGGAGTATTCATATTCACTATCCCTAGGAGGAGTGTTTGATGTACTACTATCTGGTAGGTTATCCTTAGGTTGTTAGCTTATAGCACTGCGATGTAGAAAAGTATTCAAATTTTAATGCTGGATTTCCCCTTGGGCCTGGAGCTGCTCCCCATGTTCTGTTGTGTGTGGCACCTGGCTCACTGGCTGGTGCTGTCTCTGGGCTGGAGGTCCATGCATGTGGCCTCTCAGAACCTGTCTTCTGGGTGGCCAGTGGTATCACCTGGCTGTCTTTACTTGCTTGGTGAGAAAGAGGCTTTTACGGACCATGATACAAAGGCTAATATTAATAATGTAGTTATAGTCTGTGTTTGCAGATGATTATTGATTTGTATGGAACTCTCATGAGGACTTTTTCGTATGGAAACAGAAACATTGCTTTTATCTTCATGTTTTCAGGTTAGAAAATTGGGGAGCTGAGAGATTAACTTGTCCAGAGTCACAGAAGTGTTGAGTATCAGATCATGAAAAATATTTATTGAACACTTACAATGTGCCATGCATTATTCTAGCTGCTGCCTCATTTATCCTTACACCCTGGGCTTTGGCTATGGTCCTGGTCTGTGGCTCTTTTACCTACTCAAGTAGGTCTGTAGTCCTGGTACGGAGGCTGTTCACTGATGTAGTAAGTGTGGTTCAGGCTGTCAGAGTGGAAAACACGTTAGCCCATCTAGTAAAACTTCCTCCTCCTTATACATATGAGGAAATTGAGGCCCAGAGGGAAGTCATTGACCCAAGGTCAAATAGCTGTATAAAAACAGAACCAGGCCATAAACCTGGTGTCCTGGCTTCCAGTAGGTTTCAGTTATCTATCACTGTATAACAAACTACCTCGAGACCCAGTGGCTTGAAACAATCACTGTTTAGTTTGCTCATGATTTGTGGGTCAGGAATTCAGGCAGGGTTTTTCTGGGCAGTTCTGTTGCATAAGATAATGAATGATTCCTTTGGCTGCATTCATCTGTGTCTGGACTGGAGGGTCCTAGAAGGCTTCACTTGTGCAACTGATGCTTTTTGGTCCTCCACGTGGCTTCTGTTTCCAAGGGCTAGCTTGGATTTCCTGCCAGCATGGTGGCGATCTCTGTGTGATTATTAGCTTTCTATGCAGGAAGGTGGAAGCTCAAGGCCTGGCTTTCTGAGTTTTATGGGGTCATGTCGGCTGGATTCTGTTGATCAAAATAGGTTATAGGGGAAGAGATACAGATTCCAATTGATGAGAAAGTGTCAAGGTCACATTGCGTAGTAGTGCGTGGGATGAGAGACATTGGTGAAGCTATTTGGATCATACAGTCTGGCTCCAAATTTTACATTCTTCTTCCCTGTCTTTGGATAGGGATTCATTCCCTATCCAATGATAGGGAATGCTCTTAGAGGACCTTATCTCATGCTTCTTGTGTCTCTCCTACCCTTGGCTCCATGACATCAGGTACATACATGGTTGGCAACACAATTATTTGCCACGTGGAAGAAATTACCAATTGCAGAGAGTCTGAAAGCAGTAAATACATTGTAATATTGCTGAGTGATTCCGAAGATTGTGAGAGCTTGGACTGATTGGAACTGAATCTTCTGGTTAGATTTCCCTCCTTGCCAAAGGCTTCACAGATTGGTGGTCTTCATGATATGTGGATTTAGAACCCAGTAACCCACCTAGCAGGCTCCTGGTGGCTGCCTTTTGAATGCTGTCATGACGGCATGTAGGTCAGGACTTGTATATATTCATTCGCTGTAGATGGGGTCTCCTGACTCATCTCAGCATCAGGGCCTGTTAACCGTGTCTCAGAATCCGCTTGACCACATGCTGAGTATTTGTGCTCTCTCTGTCTCCTCCCTACACCTAGACCACGAGTCTTGTCTGGATCAGTAGAGAGGCAGATAGAAGGACTTGTGTATTCCCCAATGACATCATTAAAAAGAAGACTCCTTGCACTGTCTCAGTATTTGTATGGATACCTTTTAAAATCTATTATTATACTATTTTACCCACATCACTTTTAGGGGTCAATAAGTCCCAAAGACACGCACCATTCTGAAATGCTAGCTATGTTGTGTCTTTATTTTTGGTGGGTCTGGGGATCAATCTCCTGGCTTTATGCTAGGCAAGTCTTACCACTGAACTGCACTTCAGCCCCATGTAATGTGGGATTTTTTTTTTTTGCATCTGTTTTTATTTATACTTATATTGCTTTCAGACATCTTGGTATTCCTCCACAGGTGGTCTCTTTGAATTCATTGGGCATCTATTTCTACTTTAGCTATTCTTTCAGGATTTTTTGGCACTCAGTTGTGGTTTATATGCCTAGTTCTTTTTAGCAGTTAAAATCTACAGCCTCATGAAATGATGACCTTTTCCAGTCATCTACATCTAGGACCCTAATCAGTGTGGCTTATTCATATAGTAGCGCTACTTTCAAGAACTCAAACATTTCAAATGCTTTTTTTGGTTATAATTACCTGCTTTTACTTCGTACTGTTATTGCCTCAAGATTATCCTTAGCTCCCCCAGGGACCTTTTGGCTGTCATTGTCCTGCTGCCCCAAGCAGCCTGGAGTCATATCTAGACCCTTCACTTTCTTTCCACTTTGTTAACCTGTCTGCACTGAGAACCTGATTCCTTCTAGCTTGCTTCTTTTTCCCTGCTGTTGGATAAAAAAGTTCCTCTCTCTCCTTTCTAATAGCTTTATTGAGGCATAATTCTATGCCTTATAACTCTCCAATTGAACACATATAACTCAGTGGGTTTTAATGTATTCACAGCTGGTTGCAGTCATCACCACAATTTTATTCTTTTAATGCTTTCATAAAAAATAAAGTTTATTGAAAAGCAACTGTACTTCCACTTTATGGTGACAAGCAAAAGCAAAACATCACTTACAAGAGTATTACAATATGAAATAATGATAAATTTCAGCAGATAATTTACAAGACTTATACACAGAAAATGTTGCAGAGAAATTGAAGATTTCAAGAAAACATTTAAGGTGAAACTCTTGAAGGTAACATTTTCCCAAAAACTGATTTAATAATCTAAGTCTAATGAAAATTCCAGGTTTTTTAAAATTGGCAGGCTTTTCTAAAATTGATATGAAAACCCAAAAGACTTGAAATAGTTAAAACAATTTTGAAAAGGAAGAAAGACTTTGGAAGGCTAACAAAACATTATTTCCAGAATTAATATACATTTATAGTATCTTATTTACTCTTTCAGCTTCTCACACTAAGGAGACAATACAGTATTTACACATATGGGCCTAATTTATTATACTTATGAGTATGGACTTGAATTATACGCATTTACCTATAAAAGTCTCCAGTTTATCTTTTTTATGGCTGAGTAATACTCCATTGTAAAAAGACAACATCTTTTTATCCATTCCTTGGTTGATAGGCTTATAGGTTGTTTCCAAGATTTTTCTATTACAAATTTTGATTCTATAAACATGGGTGCACATATATCACTATTGTATGATGTTTTTAGTTCTTCTGGGAAAATAGCCAGAAGAGAAATAGCTGGGTCAAATGAGACCTCTAACCCTCGTTTTTTGAGAAATCTCCACACTAATTTCCACAGTCTACCCCCTACAGTGGAGAAAGGTTCCTCTTTCCCTGCAGCCCCTGTAGCATTTGTTATTGTTTGATTTCTTTATAATAGCCATTTTTTTTCTGGGGTGAGATGGAATCTCAGTGTTGTTTTATTTTGCATCTCTTGAACAATAACCAATTGTTATTGAACATTTCTTCATATATTTGTTTGCTGTTTGTATTTCTTCATCTGAGAAGTGTGTATTTATTGCAGATGCCCATTTTTGGATTGAATCTCTAAAGTTAGGATTCTTTCACCACAATTTTAGTTCTTTCACCACAATTTTAGAACATTTTCTTCACCTCATAAACACCATATCTTTTACCTATCACTCCCCTGTACGACCCTCTGTCCCAGACCAATACAACCACTAGTCTACTTTTTTCTCTATATTTGCTTATTGTGAACATTTCTTATAAATGTAATCAGATCTCTGTGGTCTTTTGTGTTTAACTGCTTTCAGTTAGCATAGTATTTCAAGGCTCATCCATGCTGTGGTGTGTATTAGTACTTCTTTATTTTAGGTATATAATATTCCATTCTGTGACCATAACACATTTTATTCTTTCATCAGTTGATGGATATTTAGGTTTTTCCATTTTGGAGGGCTCTTGCCATAAATACTGCAAACATTTATGTACCAGTTTTCTAGTGTGGCTGCAGCACTTTACCTTTCCATCAGGGTGTGTTTAGACTTTGCATCCTCAACAATACTTATGTGAATTGTGGATTCCAACCAAACTCAAGTGTGAAGTACAGTGAGTTCCTGACTTACGGACATTGAAGTTTTGAACTTTCACAGGTGTACCATAAAAGGCTCACTTTGTTGGATGTGAATGAATCTGACTTACCAACTTTCTCCCAGAATGGAACTTGCTCATAAGTTGGACATTTAACTGTAGTATCTCATTGTGCTTTTTATTTGCGTTTCCCTGCTGAAGAATGATACAGAACATCTTTTCCTGTGTCTTTTTGTCCAGGAGAAATGTCTGTTCAAATCCTTTACCCATTTAAAAATTGGATTGTCTTTTTTATTACTGAATTGTAAGAGTTCTTTATATATTCTAGGTTCAGGTTTCTTACATAGATTTTTTTTTTACTAAGAAATCATTACTTGATAACTTACATACTGTTATCTTGGAAATAGTTGTTCAAGTTACAAAGTTAAAACATACGAAGTACACATTCAAACAATGAGACTGTTAACAGTTTTACTCCATGATCTAACAAAAAAAGTAATATGGTCATTCATCTTACACACTTAAACATACATGCAATTATATCCTTTAGAGCACCCTCTTTTCCACTCTTTTTTACAGTAGCAATTACACATTTTGGGTTTTATTACTCCTACATTTCTTATTACTTTTTACACTACAGACACAATGCAATATTTATAAATATGATTCTTATTTATTTCACTAATGAGGATAGTCTCAAGTTGTCTCCATTTACCTATGAAGGCCTCAAGATCATCCTTCTTCATAGCTGAGTAGTACTTCATTGTATAAAAATACCACATCTTTTTCATCCACTCTGCAGTTGATGGGCATCTTGGTTGTTTCCAAGATTTAGCTATTACAAATTGTGCTGCTATGAACGTGGGTGCACATATATCACTGTGATATGATCTTTTCAGTTTTTCTGGGAAAATATCCAGGAGGGGAATAGCTGGGTTGAATTGAGCTTCCAGTCCTAGTCTTCTGAGAGTTCTTCATACTGATTTCCATAGTGGTTGCACAGTCTACGCTCCCACCAAGAGTGGAGCAATGTTCCTTTTTCCCCACAGCCTTGCCAACATTTGTTATCAGTTGATTTCTTTCTTTCTTTTTGTTTTTTTGGTGCTGGGGATCGAACTCACGACCTCACATTTGCCATGCAGGCACTTACGCTACTGAGCTAAACCCCCATCCCCATCAGTTGATTTCTTGATGGCAGCTATTCTTTCTGGAGTGAGATGAAATCTCAGTGTTGTTTTAATTTGCATTTCTCGAATGACCAGTGATGGTGAACATTTCTTCATGTATTTATTTGCTATTTGTATATCTTTTTCTGAGAACTGAGTGTTCATCTCAGATGCCCATTTTTGGAGAGGGTCTTTGAATCTGGGTGGCTTGATGTTTTTCAATTCTTTATATGTTCTTGATGTAAGTGCTTTGTCTGAGGGGTTGCTGGCTAAAATTCTTTCCCATTCTATGGGTTTTCTTTTCACTCTGCTGGTGATTTCTTTTGAAGTACAGAAACTTTTCTCTTACATAGATTTGCAAATATTCTCACTCATTCTGTGGATGTCTTTTCATTTTCTTGATACTGTGTTTCCTTGCCGTGTTGGGCATCCCAGGGCATGCCACATGCAGGTGCTCTACCATTGAGCTACATCCCTAGCCCTACAAAGATTTCCTTTTTTGATACGGTTTTTTTTTTCCTTTGGCAGAGTCTGGTCTCAAACTTACAATATTCCTGCCTCAGCCTCACAAATAGCTGGGATTATAGCTGTACAACCCCTTACAAAGGTTTTTAAATTTTGACAAACTCCAGCTTTTTTATTTTCCCTTCTTTTTTTTTTTTTTTTGGTACCGGGGATCGAACTCAGGACCTTGCGCTTGCCAGGCAGGCGCTTAAGCCACTGAGTTAAATCCCTGGCCTTTCCCTTCTTTTAAAGCTCCATCTGCCTCACATTTCCTTGCTAGTCCACCTTCTGTTAATTGGAATAATTCACTCCCCTATCCCACCTTGGGATGCCTATTCTTCTTTCAGACTGGCTCACTCCTTTTTGCTCAAGAATATGAGGTGACCTTCCTTGCATGAAAAAAATCTTTTCTGTGCCTCCTCTTTAATGAATGTGTTGTTTCTTTTCCTTTCACAGCTAAGCCTCATGAGACAGTGGTAGACTCTGTGCCGTTTCTTAGTGTTGACTCAGTTTCTGATGTACCCTCTGACTTCCTCCTTGGGTATTATATGGAAATGGTTCCGTGGTCACCCTTCTCTGTCCTCCTCCTTTTTGGTTTTACTTTCTGAGCATCCTGTCCCTGTGATTTGGCTTTCTGCGCCTGCTCACAGGTGTCTAGGCCCTGTCCCTCTGATGGTGCCTGTCCTACTTTGCACCCGCTGCTCCTGCTCTCCTTCCTCAACGCCCTCTCCTCTGGATTCCTTCACCTCTGCCTCTTGTTGGCTTCTGGGTCTCTAACTCCAGAGTTCACATCTTCATTCTGGCTTCCTGCCACTGCTATTCTGATGTGTGGCTGATCCCATTTCTCAGCAAGCTGGAAATCAAATATCTCTTCTGACTTCATCCTTTTTACCATCCTGCCATCCTCTTTGGTACCCAGAACTGATACTTGGCAGCACTACTTTAAGCCACTCATTTGTGTTGACTGTTCACCTGGACCTTCTGTCACCGTCTGAAGGTCCCTAATGCTCCAGTTTTGCTTGGATCCCCCATCCCATACATTTTTGCTCTATTAATTTTCCAGAAATATAGTTATGTTATCATGCCACTCAAAAACATGAAGGGTTTCTAAGCCTCCTATATTAGATCTAAAATTCCTAGCATAATATTGGATAGCGTCCTTTAATCATGCTGTTTGAACCCATCTGGAGTATACACCATTCTCTAAATCCTTCCCATGATTTCCCACCCAGTTCACATGTCACTCAGTGAAGTGGATGTGACCATTTTCTGTGAACTGGAGGAATTAATGAAATCCTGCTTTGTATTAGAGCTGCTGCCCTCATACAATGTGTGTCTGGGCATGGTCATTACTTGGTCTGTGTCAGTGTGCCTCCTGTGTCTTCTGCAGTGCCAAGGATAGTGCCTTGCTTATAGAAAATGTATTTTGAATGAATGAAAATAATTTCTAAAATGCTCCTGCTAAGGATGGCCAGGGCCCTCCTAGGTCACCCAGTTGTGGCAGGTGTCCTACTTGGCTCCAGTCTCCTGCTGACCACTTACTTCTCTTGCTTTAGTCTTACAGCTTTGTCTCTGGTGACTGGAGGCACCTCCCCTGTCATGGCATTTTTTTCTGATCTCCCCCAACCCCCATCTGGCAGAGAGCCACTTCCTCCTACTGGAAGTGCTGCGGAATCATTTTTTCCTAAATTAAATGAGATTCCAGTGATGGGTATCCAGTGGAATTAGATTATGAGTGTAGAACATATGACCAATTTCAGGAGTAGGTAATTGTCATTTATATTTTTTAAAAAGCTATCTTCAGATAGCTTTGTTATGTTCTTATTAATGAATTAAACTTTCCTTAGTTCACTATTTTATAAATTTGTTTTTCTGAGATAGGGTCTCACTATGTAATCTAAGCTAGGTTCAAATTTGCAATCCTGCCTCAGTTTCCCAATTGTTGGGATTACAAGAGTATGCCCAACTGTTCTTTTATAATTTTTATGGCATGAATTTGGTTGGTGGCATTGCATAGATAGATTCAGAAGCCATTGTTTTGTTTGAGGTTCAGATCCTGGCTCTGTCTCTTTCTTGCTGTGGGTCTATGTATGACTGACAGTCTCTCCTATAGCATTCTCATCTGAAACAGAAGTTACAAATACTGTGTCTCATAGGGACAATGAGAAGATTAAATGAGTTATGCATGTAACTGGCCTTGCACAGTGCTTGACCCAGAATGGGCTATTTTTGTTGTTGTTATTTGGTCCTACAAATTGCCACTTGTTTCATCCATGCATGGTTTTAAGCTATAGAATAGTCATATACTGTGTTCTTTTGTATACTGGAGACTGGGTTTTACATTATCTTCATGCCTGCTTAGAAAAAGGTACTGCAGCATTAGTCTGATTCCTAAAGTTGCAAATCAGACAGTGTGTCTACTCTGTGGGCTTAAAATAGCTGTCAGCCTCCCTAGAAGGGAATAAAAAGGGGTTAACTAGGTTCTGGTGCATGCCCCAATCACATTTGTTCCAGCTATTTAATCCTCGTTAGGATTAAAAAAATCAGAGAATTTTATGACATAGTGTGCTGTCTGTCTTCACTTGTCTTTGTCTGCATTTCTTGGATAAATATTTCTTTAAGCAGAGGTAATCTAAGCAGAAGGAATCTTGCATCATGGGATTAATTAATACCTTGTGATGCTGACAATTTCCCTAGTCAGTCTTTATGTCCAGCATCGTGTTTACTTTTAAGCATGGAGCAGCTGGTTTCAAAGTTATTTAAAAAGACACTTCCAGTAAATTCAGTGCCCAGAGAGTGCCGGGATGTTTTAGGATCCCTTATTTGCCCCATGCATCTACCGCATTTGGTTTTCTGTAGTGAGTTGTGTGTGTCTTATAATCTCAGTGTCCCTCCAAGAGAACTGAGGAGAGTGGTTACCTCTGCTTGAAGAATATTTGGAGCTACAGTGCTTTCCATGGGGAAATTGTTTAAATGAACAGCTTTGACTGTTGAGTGAGAGTAGGAATCTCTTCCAAGGAGCTTTTGGGTAGCTAAGGAGGAGACACTTGCCACGCAGTGTACCCTCTATTTAGAATGACCTCTTTAAACTCTCTCTCTCTGTTGCTTGCTTACTCACTTGCTCACTCTTGCTCTCTGTGTATTGGGGGCGGGGGAGAGAGAAGGCGATAGGTCAGAAAACACATTAGAGAGAAAGATTGTTTGCATGCTTGCAGAATCACTGTGTGTCCTTTGTTCTATGCTGTTCTTCTCTGCTGGTTCTCTGTGCATACATCTTGTCTCTTTATCCCAGCTACAGACTCCTTAAAGGTCAAGGTAATTCCTTACATACTAACTTTGTGCTGACCACACCTTAGAATGCCAGTATAATAGTTACCATCATTTAAAAAGCACTTACTGTGTTCTTGGCACTATGCTAAGCCCTTCCTATGAAATGATTAATTGAATCCTCCTAACAGCCATCTGAGATAAGGTACTATTAGTACATAAGTTTTCCAGATGGGGAATCCAAGGCATGGAAACTTGCTAGAGTCCAGATCTAGTAATGGATAGTTCCAGAGTCAAACCCAGGCCATCTGGCTCAGGTTGTCTGCTTTTAACTCCTCTGCTGTATGCCTTTCAAAACCAAGAGCTGACATTTATCAGCCCTCCCCATGCTCTGTGCATAATTCTAAGCATTTTTATATCTAAACTGATGTAGTCTTTATAATGGCCCCATGAAGGTAGGTATTATTGTTCTAATTTTGCATGTGAGGACTCTGAGGCCTGTCTTCCTAGGTTGGACTAAATGGGTAAATGGTCTGTGAAGGTGAGGGTCTTAGCCTGACAGGAGCCCAGCAGAGCCTGATGTTGTTAAGCTTTGTGTTAGGTAGGCTACTGCTCAATGAGCAATTGGAGCACTGGAGATAGGGCAGGAGATGAACTTTGGGAGACCCTTTCTCCCCGGAGAGCATTCTCTTTTGCTGGCCTCTTGCCTGTGTACTTCCTGTCTGATGGTAACATTCCACTCCACTGACTTCCAGTCCCTCTCCCAGCTCAGGTTCTGAGCTCTTCTTCTGTCTACTGAGAAACCTGGGTTCCCTACTGAGTATGATGCTGAACACCTTCTCTCCCTGGAGATACTGCCCGGCAGGTGGAAATCTCAGTCCACTGTGCATGATGCAAAGCTCCTTACCTGTGTCCTTTTTCCTATGCTGACTATAAACTCCTCATTTTCAACTGTGGTCTGTTTGGATGGAAAGAGGCACTCATGTGGAAGCATTTTCTCGTTTTTTTGCCCAGAAGATTAATGTTTCCCATGGGCCAAGTGACAGATAATATTATCTCGCTCCTATGCTATTTCCCATAACCTTACTGTAACTACATTTCAGATTGGCTCTTTGATGTGTGTGGATTTTCTTAACTTGGTATCCCAGGTTAAACACAAATTTTAGGTAACAGTATCTAAAAATGGGTGGAAACTTTGCCTCCTTTTTTAAGGTCACTTAAATGCAACTCTCTCCTCCCTTGGGTCATGGGTTTTGCAGTTTCCACAAATGAAGGAAATCACCTGCTGATGCATTTATTAATTAAGCAACTGTTTTCAGTCTTTGACATATATCAGAATCACCTGGAGACTCCAAAAACTACAGCCTGTAGGTTCAGGCTTGTGGAAATAGCATATGGCCAGAGTCTCTGCGGCTTGCTCAGGTTTTCCAGGTAATTCTGATAGACATCTGAGTTTGAGCACCATGGCTGTGGTGCACTGGTTCGCAGACTTGCCCGCTCATTGCAATTTCTGGAGAGTTAGAAAAACACTCATCACTGATGCTATCATCTGGATCTTAATGTCCCTAGAGACCCGTGTGTTGAAGTTTGGCCAGCAGCCTGTGTGACATTACTGGGAGATGTGGAACAGTTCAGAGGTGGGACCAAGAGGACGGAAGTTATTATTGGGAGTGCATCCTTGAAAGGGATATTGAGACTCCAGCCCCTTCTTCTCTTTTTATTTCTTGGCCACTGTGAGGTGAGCAGACCTCCTCTGTCACATACTCCTGTCCTGTGTCTTGGGCCCCACAGCCCCAGAGCAACAAAGTGAACTTACCATTGACTGGAACATTTGAAACTGAGCCAAAAATAAGTTGATTAACTCAGATGTTTTGTCACCATGTCAGAAAGCTAACAGGGTTGAATGCTGTTGGAAATTTTGATTCAGTTAGTGCTGGGTATAGTCTGGGCACTGTGACTTTTATATCTTCTATTTCTTTGCCAAGACTTTATAGTTTTTTAATTTAACTACATTTGTAATTATTTTTTGAGGCATTTTTGTATTGCTTATTGATGCATTTTTATAAGGACTGCTTTAAAACCCTTGTCAGATAATTCAAATGTATCTGTCATCTTGACATTGGCATCTGTTGACTGTCTTTTCTCATTTGTGTTGAGCTTTTCCTGGTTCTTGGAATGACGAGTCATTTTTGATTGAGAACCAGACATTTTGTGTGTCATGCTCTGAGACTGTATCTCTTCCTCCTCTTCCTTTGTTTTGATTTTTTGAGACAGGGTCCTACTACGTAGTCCAGGCCAGCTGGGAACTTGCTTGCTCGTGATCCTCCTGCTTTAGCCTCCTGAATGCTAGAGTTACAGGTGTGTGTTACCTTGCCTGGCTGAGACCAAATGTTACTAGCAACACTCCTGTGGGGGAGGAGAGGAGGCCTCCTTATTGTCAGGTGGGGGTGAAGTCCAGATGGTCCTTTGGGCCTCGCCCCATGATACTACCCTGGTTGGAGGGGGCAAGGGTGCTTCATTTTGTTCCCCACATGGCTCCTACTGCCATTGTGGCCTTATGACCATGAGGTGGTAGCGAAAGTTCTGACTCTCCACTGGGCCTCCCTGGGCCTCAGCAAGGAAGTGGAAGAGGTTTTTGAATGCTGGCTGGAGCTGATGGATATCCTGGCTTCCCATTTGCCTGTGACACCACCAGCAGGGAGGTGAGGTTAGAGCATATTCTGGTCCATAGAGCTGAGGCCATAGTTTTTTTTTAAAGGTGCTTGGCTGCAGCAGAGCTCTTGTCGAAAAGTTTTTTTTTGACCTATGAGGCTGCCCTTTCCCTGATAGAGACAGCGAGGTTTCTTGAGATTTTTTTTAGTCTGTGTCTGCTGTCTTTCCGGATCTCCAGCTTCCCTAGCAGCCAGCCAGGAATATGTGAGACAGAAAGAAAATCCAGGGAACTCACTGCTGTGCTGTCCCTGGGTGCTGAGATCCCAGCTGGGCCTCTTTCTTCTATCTGTCAGAGCCTCTTTATGCTTGTTGCATGTATAATATCTACAGTTTGGGGCTGTATTTAGCAAGAGGAAAAAGGGGAAAGTGTATTTTTGCTATCTTCTTGGAAGTGGAAACTTCCTACACTGAGAACTTTTATTTTGTTCACTCTGGTACTTGTGATTGAACCCAGGGGAGCTCTGCCTCAGCTACCTCCCCAGCATTTTTAAATTTTGAGGAAGGTCTTGCTAAGTTGCACAGGCTGGCTTTAATTTTCTATTTTACCTTAGTCTCTTGAATAGCTGGGTTATAGACATATACCACTGTGCCTAGCCAGACTGGGAGTTTTAATCAATCACAGTGGGTGAAAATCACACACAGTGGGTGAAAAATCAATTGAAATCAAGCAGTAGTAGTTGAAAATCATGGTGCAGGCACTGGAGCAATAACTGACCTGGAGAGACTGCTATAGAAGCCTATACTTCGGTTCAGGTTAGAGATGGTAGTAGCTGGCCTCTGTTCCTCTCTGAGGTTGACAGGCGAAAGTCATGCTCCTTGAGTAAGAGACACCATATGTGTAAATAAAGAAGGGTGTGGACAGCCTTATGGTTGAGTCAAAAGGAGAGAAAAGGTGGCCCTGTGGTATAAATGAGGAAGAGGAAGGTGTATATACAGGGCTTTGTTTTTTTAAGAGGGAAGGAGATAGTAAGAAAGTCATATAAAAAGGAAAAATAATGCAGAAGTAGGAAGACTTAAAGGTCTTGGCAAGTTGCTAAATTGCCCAGGGATGTCTGGAACTTGCAATCTTCCTACCTTAGCCTCCTAGAATCCTCCTAGATCCCAGAATCAATGGGATTGCAGGAAGCTTTAAATACTAGGGTTGAGAGATGTGCCAATCTTGTCAAAATAGGTTACCAGCAATGTGTGTCAACAGGGGATGATATGGATCACAGTCATGTATTAGAAAGAGGAAGTGGATAAGAGTTGATACAGAACTAGAAAAGACCACTGAGGACTACACATAAAGACCATGTGTAAGGGCCTGAACCAGGCTGATGCTGGGTGGATTTGGAAATGACAGGAGGGGTTAACAGAAATGACAAAGAAGGCCACAACACTGCAGCATATGTTGTACTCTCAGGGTCAGGCTGTATCTGGGAAGAAGAATCAGAAGTTGAAAAGATACAGACTTACATGATGTTTAGTTGCAAGCTGCTTGCCTCTAAGTGTGTTGTTACAACTCACATGACAAAGCTGTAAGCCCCATTCATTGGAAGGACATTCTGATATCTAAATGGTGTGAACCTTGAAAGGTGATTAAATTTCCATCTTTGTATCTCAACCTAAGCTGCTTATCACAGGCTGGACCCTCAGTGACACTGATGTCCTAATGTCCTGAGCTGGATACTGACTGACTTTTTAGAAAATTCCTTATACCTTATTTTGTCTCATAATTCATCAAGTGTGTTGTTAGGCTGATAAAAGTTAGCACTTGAGGTCTGTTTAGCTCAACAGTGGGCACGAGACCATGTTCTGGTTCCATAGCTCCTCTGAAAAAAGGTCTGCGTGCCATACCAGCAAGTGCCATAAAAGAATGACTCTAGGTGGACCCAGTTTCAAGGGTTAGGAAGTCTTTCCTCCTTCCCCATCTCTTCTTGCAAGTTGGTGCTGCTGACATATGAAAATGTCAAGAATGAGATTCTGAAAGTCAGTGCTGTTAAACCCATTATGGGTTTCTGAGGTTAATGGAATTGTTTGGGATATTAGACAGCAACGTCCTATGTGTCCCTGGGCTTTTAAATTACTTACCTGCAATGTAGTAATGATTTGGCCTTCTATACCCTCACCCATCCCCAAGTGATTGATTACCTCTGGCCTGTGAGGTCCTTAAACAAGCATATTGGATTCACTTCTGGATCTCTAGCATATTGCTGACTTCTTAGAGCTGTGCATTGATAGTGGATGAGCCAAACAGTATCTAAGTTGGTATCACCGAGTGTTACTTCACTACTCACTACATTTGCCTGGGTGCCTTTGCTCCTAGTATGGTCTCCAAAATGACTCTAATGTAATGTAGTAATTTTACTTTCTGCACCCCGCCCTCTGTTCATTAGAGACATAGTGGCTGCATTTCCTAACCAACAAGTGGTGTGGAATGACTTTCCCTTCCTAGGTATTCCCTTGGCAAGATGGTAAAAGGTTTTTATGGTGTGGGCCTCATTGTTCTTCTACTAGAGGTGAATTAGTTTGTGGCCAGAAGCCAGCTTAGCCTGGGATGATGAGTACACCAACTCTGTAGTTAGGAGGCTTAGCTCATCAAATCCTAGCTTCTCTTCTCCCAGCTGTTTGTGTTTTTCCCTGAATTGGGATGGCAGCATTTGGTCTGTAGTCTTAGTTAACTGTGTACTTGTCTGGCATAGGCCCCCACAAAAGGTGACTGGACTTTTGTGGTGTTGGTATGCAGTAGCTGCTCAGCGAAGACATGTAGGGGTGGCTGGAATTCAGCAGGAATGTGTTGCCATATGTGAGCTCAACATCATTAGCACCTTGTGAGTGTCTGACTTCTCATGACAGTGATACTGCTTAGTGAGTCTTGATTTCCTCTTTCCAGTAGTAAAGTTATTTTTCATTAAAAATATGTCTGAAGCACACATTTGAGGCTGCTGACTCACTTCTAGGGGAGAAGTGATGCACGGGATAGGCCATGTGGGAAGGATGCAGCCACGCCCCCCTTATTCCAATGCACTTTAAAAAAAAACTTCATAATCATCTGCTTATTCTTTATCAGTAGAGAGGCAGGGGCTGAGAGACTGAACAGGGCAAGGAAGAGCTCTGGTCTGGCTGCAGGGCCAACCTTACCCCTTGGGACATCAACAGCCTTGAAAAAGTCCCTCTCATCTCTCTGTACTTCACTCCCCTCATCTGCAAAACAACAGAGTGGATTCAGAACCCACATCTGAGAGGTGATCTGGGGGGCCCTCCCTGTCTTCCCTTGTGCTCTGCAGACCACTGTCCTGGTCCCAGGGAAGTCCCAACCCGATCACTTCTTGCCTACACACTGGCTGGCAGATCAATCAGAGCAAACATTGGAACCCAGCAAGGCTGCACAGCGCTTCACGAGGTTCTGGGCTGTGTGAAGTGTCCTTTGTCTTTGAGGCGTGGGAGGAGGGAACCTGTGATCTTCCTTCTCTTAGTTGTTCATCATTGTGTTGCTCAGATGCAAGTACACTGAAGCAGAATTTATTCATTACTTGTCTTAGGCTCTCAAATATTTACCTTTTGCTGCTGCATGAAAAAAGACTCTTTTAAAGTCTTAGTCATCAGTTTTATCCTATTGCAACCAAAATAGAATGGTTTGAAGAGCAGTGGAATTCTACAGGGTCAAATACTGCAAAAAAGGCAGAAGAGAAGAAAGACTGAGCTGTGATCTTGAATTTTGAGAAATTCAAGTAGGAAAAGGCCTTGTGTGTTCTTGACAGTGCCTGAGCCAGGCTCTTGACCTTAAAGGAAGGCTTTACCTGCCCAGCGTTTGGGAGCTTGCCCTTGACATTGTTGCCTCAGAAACTGAATTTGGTATAACAGTATTTGTAACCCTGCTGCAACTTAGGATCATCTAGGAAACTTAACATGTAGACACTCACTGCCTTTAGGGATCTTTAACTCATTTGTCAGGTCTGGGATCCTATGAGCATTATAATTTTAAAAGCTTCCAGGCAGTTGCAGTGTGGAACCAGAAAACTGCTAATGTACACACAGAATAGGGATATTAATGGGCAGATCCAAGTTATTCAGGTTGTCAAGCCTGATTAATTAGGCCCAAATGGTTTTTTATGGATTTACAATGAGGTCCGGATTGGATGGGTTACTGAATATAGTACTTATTCATGCAGGTAAGAGGGAAATGGTTAGGAGGGAGACAGTTCTCTAGGAGAGGGTTCTCTGGGAATGTTTAATGGTAGCAGGGCAGAGGGACTTGACAGTTTCCCTGTGCAATGTGGATGGTTACTCTACTTGAGCAGGAATATTCAGTTTGTAGGTCAGAGCTCCCTCTCTCCTGCAACGTTGTGGCTGGACACTGATGGCAGGTGCTTTATGTGTTGTGGTGTATGTGCACACATGTGTGTGACTAGGGCCGAGCAGCGCTTCCTTCCCTTTCTCATGATAATAGCTTACTCCCCTCATGCGTGTGTGTGCGTGTGCATGCACATATGCACATGCACATACATGTGTGTGATGTTGGGGTTAAATCCAGGCTTGCACGTGCCTCTTTTGACATTAATGAAAACATACAGCTTGCTAACTAACGTGTCTTTTAGGCTTAGGAGAGTTTTTTCTGTCACTCTCCCTATTCCCTGTTCCCTCTTGCTGCTCTCCTTCTAGTCCGCCTTTCATGTTTTCTGTCCCAGACCTGAAATCAGCCATTTCTCCATGGAGACCTAATGCCTTATAATGCAAAACAGTCTTTCAGAAGCCCCACTGGGCCCCCAGGATCCTACTTTTTTCTGGATTGTCTGTAGATCTTTTTCATGGACAGAGCTGGGAAAGTACATAGGAAAAGAGTGTGAATGATTGTGACAGTATAAAGGTATTTGTGAGCTTCTACTGATATTCCAAATACAATTCGAGACTAAAAATTTTGTATTCTTTTGAAGCTCAAATGTTTTTTTCTTTTACTCCAAGAATTTTGGTATTCAAGTATATGAGGAATGATAGAATTGAATGTCCCATAATTACTCATTTGCTTTATCCCACAACACGTAATCAGAATTTTTGGAGAAATAATACTAAGACCAGCACCACTTATGATTACTGAAAACAGTTCTGCATATGCCATCTGTAGCTTCTACCATTTAAAAACATGGTTGCACTAATGTTATAGTGTGGATCAGGAATGTCCCTCCAGAGGCCTACGTGTGACTGATTGTCACTTTGGGGAGACTGTGGAACCTTTGCGAGGTAGTGCCTGGTGGGGATCTAGGGTCCCTGGGGTATATCCTCTGAAGGATGTTCCTTTTCATTACTGTGCCACATGTTCCTGCCATCATGTGCTACCTCACCACAGGCCAAAAAGCAATGAGGCCCACCCACTGTATATGGAATCCTCCAAGGCAATCACTCTTCCTATTTGTAAAATAAAGCTTTTCTCTTAATAAGTTGATTCTCAGTTGTTTGTTACAGTAAAGGAAAACTGGCTAACACATCATATAATTGTTACAGGTTGAATAATGGCCCCTTAAAAGATGTTCATGATTTAATTTCTAGAACGTATGACTCCTAGTTTACATGGCAAAGACTTTGTCTGAGTGATCAAAAATATGGTGAATGTTTAAAATTTAAAATTCTTTATTATAGTAAAAGACACATTGCCATTAACCTCTTCAAGATACTCCCTCTTGCTTCCAACACATTCATTCCATTGTTCTTGCCACTTTCTGAAGCAGTTGTGGAAGTCTTCTTTCCTGTGGGCAGATGGTTTCATCCTCTATCATGACCACGTTTTGAGTCACACATTGGTGTAGCGTGGCAGTTCCAGTGAAATAAAAATGTTATAGTGTGGCTTCATTTACCTTGTGCATTGGATCTGGTGCCTTGTGACTTCTGACTCTTCCCCAAAGTCAAAATGAACGTGAAAGGCAAAATGCTTTGAATGGATTCAGAACGTTGAGGTAGCCGGGACAGTACTACTGAAGACACTCACAAAAGAGGACTTGCAGAATTGCTGCAGAAAGTAGCAAGAATGATGGGATAAGTATTTAATGAAATGGAATATTTTGAAGGGATATTAATGAAAATGTCTTTTACTGTAATAAATTTCTAAAAAAATGAAATATTCACTGTATTTTTCTATCATACCTTGTATGTAATAACATTAGGGTCCTTGAGAAGGGGAGATTGTCCTGGATTATCTGAGTGGGCCTTAAATGAAATCATAGTTATCCTTACAAGAGGGAGGGTGAGGGGTTGTATAGATGGAATAAGTGGAACGTTGGAGGCAGAGATTGAGGAGATGTAGCCACAAACCAAGAAAGGTTGGCAGCCGCTGGCAGCTGGAAGAGACCAGGAATGAATTCTCTTCTAGAATTGTGAAAGAATAAATGTTTTGCTTTGTTGTAGAAGTCATAGTTAATGATACATTTTGAATTATTGATGTAATCATGTCATTACACATTATAGTCATTACACATTGAACTAGTTACCTTTTAATCCTTGCTTAGTTCTTCAATAACTACTACATACTTAGTACTACCAAAATTTATATTTGTATCTACAGTTATTTTGATCATCTAAAATTCTCTAATATCTATAGGAAGAGCTTATTGGGATAATATTTCCTTGTTTTTTTTATTTCTTTTCTTTTGCATATTCATAAACTTATCTCTGCTCTCTATATGTGAAAGGTCAAAACTGTAGTACATAAAATCCTTGGTTTCTACCATTTTATCTTAAATGTTATTGCTTCTCCTTCTGGCATATAGTTGTTATAAGTCTCATATCAAAATATCCCATCTAGTTTCTTTTCCTTACAGTTAACATACTTTTAAAAATTAGATGCCCAAATTATATTTAAAGTCCAGTAATTGTACCAGAGTATATCTTGCTATTGTTATTCTGAGTTAGTATCTCAGGTATACAATGTCTTTTCAATATGAGGTTTCAAATCTTTTTCATAAAGCTTTTCACAAATTGTTTTTTAGAGTTCTAATCCTTGCTTTGGTTTCATTCTTTGGGAATTCTTATCTGTATATAGAGTTCTTTTTTGCCTATTTTTAATGTTTATTACTTTCAAATCCCTTTCATCACTTTCTACATTTGTTTTTCATCTAAAAAATTTTCTTAAGTTTGAAGTATTTGTACTAAGTTTGAAGTTTTTTCTTGTGGTTTCTTCCAGATTAGTTTTCATCCCGCACTTTTTTTTTCTGTACTGGGGATCAAACCCCAGACTTGACATATGGTAGACAAGTGTTCTAGCACTCAGCTCTGAATGTTTATTTCTAAAATGCTTATCTTCCATTTTTTTGAGTTCTTGTTACTTCATTTCTTAATTTTTCTAATTCTAATTCATGTACTTCTTTCATGGCTTGCATGGTTTAAAATATTTATAGGTTATCTTGAAATATGCTGTATTTTTATCTTCTTTTAAAATATGCCTTGGCCCGGTGTGGTGTTGCATGTCTATAATCACAGTACTCTGATAGCCTAAAGCCAAAGTATTGGAAGTTTGGGCCTACCCTGTGCAGTTTAACAACTTAGCAAGACCTTGTCTCACAATAAAACAAAATAAAATAAAATAAAATAAAAAATAAATTAATGGAGTGGAGATATAGCGCTGTGTGAAGGCCCCAAGTTCAATCCCTAGTACCTACCCCACAAAAGCATCTTATTGTCGCAGATATCTAGGAATGAATGATATTTTGCCCTTTATTATCTCTTTGTCTTATAAAAATGTTAACGGGTTTGGAAATTTTCTGTTAATTTTTATGGAAACTTAGTTTTCCTGAAGTTTAAAAAGAGTCTTGTGAAGCTTTTCTGACTTCATGGACCTTCTATTCTGCTGTTTTCATGTAGATTAAAAAAGGTGGTGAGTGGGTGTTGGCAGTTCCGCCTGCAGCTGTATGTCTGAGTTTCCCTGCTTGGCTCTTTGGTGTTTTCCTCTTGCAGATCCATCATGTGCCCTTTCACCTCTGTGGTGCTGAGGATGGAACCCAGGACCTTGCACATGCTAGGCAAGTGCCCTACACTGAGCCACTGCCACGCTGCTAGCTTCTTTTTGATTTATTCCACATAAGCACATGTCTTAGTTACCTTTTTATTGCTGAGACGCAATACTTGATACCCACAAGTTAAAAGAGGAAAGGTTTATTTTGGATCACAGTTTATAGAGGTTCCAGTTTATAATGTGCTGGCTTCAAAGCAGAATGGCATGGAGTGGAAGGGCCTGGGCCCAGGAAAACTGCTCACTTCATGGTAGCTAGGAAGCAGAAAGAGAAAGAAGAGCCAGGAGGGAGATAATGTCTTCCAGGCCCTCCCTGTGACCAGGCTTTTCTGACCAGGCCTTACCTCCTAACTCCATAATCCAATTATCATCCAGAATTCTCATCTCCACAAGCATGGGGCTTTGGGGGAATATCCATACATAAACTGTAATAGCACCAGTATCATGCTGGCTGCTGCCAGTTTGTCTTCATGTGCTTGAATCTTGGGGATTCTGGGAATCCCTTGTCACTAAATTTTACTGAATGTTGTCCATAAAGTTTTAATTTTACTGTTTGATTGCCTTATTTACTTTTCTGTAAGCTTTGTAGAGCACCCAGTATGTATACTGCCACCATTGCTTCTGTGTTCTGAGAACTGAGATGCAGCTTGGTATTTTCACCCAATGTGGAAAATTGCTAAATGAGATTTTATTTTTTCTTCCTTCAAAACAGTAAATGTAAATATTTGAGAGTTTAAAACAAGTAATAATTCCACATCCAAGTACTAAACATTTGAGCAACACAATGATGAACAACTAAGAGAAGGAAGATCACAGGTTCCCTCCTCCCACGCCTCAAAGACAAAGGACACTTCACACAGCCCAGAACCTCGTGAAGCGCTGTGCAGCCTTGCTGGGTTCCAATGTTTGCTCTGATTGATCTGCCAGCCAGTGTGTAGGCAAGAAGTGATCAGGTTGGGGCTTCCCTGGGACCAGGACAGTGGTCTGCAGAGCACAAGGGAAGACAGGGAGGGCCCCCCAGATCACCTCTCAGATGTGGGTTCTGAATCCACTCTGTTGTTTTGCAGATGAGGGGAGTCAAGTACAGAGAGATGAGAGGGACTTTTTCAAGGCTGTTGATGCCCCAAGGGGTAAGGTTGGCCCTTCAGCCAGACCAGAGCTCTTCCTTGCCCTGTTCAATCTCTCAGCCCCTGCCTCCCTGTTGAGTAATGTGTAAACAGACTATTGTAAAGTAAAGAGGGTTTTCCTGGAGAAAATTGAAGGGTATTCACTCTTGTTTTAAGAAGTTCAATGTTTCAACCACTAATTTTTCTTAAAATAGAGGCATGCATAATTTGGTACTTGTGTGGAATAATTAAGGGATAGAATGCAGGATTTCTTTGGCAGGATCACAGCTCTCCCATGGCAAAATCAAGAGCAGAACCTGAAGGCCTGACTTTGTCAGTCCCATTGAACTTTACTCCCCACTGGGTGATAAATCTGGTGTTTGTCAACATTCCTAAGATAGGGAAATATTTCTCACTGAATAATAGTCACAGCAGATGATTTAATGAATTGGTATTTATGCATTTCAAGGACTATTCTCTCCTGCTGGTAGTGTTTCTTTGGCCAAAGGGATAGTAATTCATGTTTGTGTACCCAGTGCCTGGTGCATGATTTGTGTTCGTTATACATGCATTGAATGTATCTGTTTGGCAAAATGGAACTAACACAAGGAAAAGGTGAACAAAGTCAACAACCAGACCATGTTGAGTGCTAAATTATATGCCCTAAATCTTGAGAAGAAGTGCACTGTGGGAAGTCTTTCAGGATGAAATGGTAAGAGGGAGTTGAGTACTGATCCTTCTCCTTTTACACTTAGCTGCACAAGCAGCCCTTACTCTGCTTCTGGTCAGATGAGGAAAGGCCGTAGAGAAGTGTGACCAGGCCATCAGAGAAAAATGCTGCTTGAAGGCGCAAATGTTTAGGACTGCTTTCTTACCTCTTTGCTTCCTTCACCCTCTCCCAGTCTGTATTGTATGACAGTTTCTCAAATGCTTTGCTTACTTTGCTTGATCCTGAGTTCCTTTAAAACATTTATGGCAATTTCTGCCAAATAAAAACATGACAGTGTGTCCTCATCCACCTTATTCACTGGATTTGGCACTGTGCAGCTTCTAGCTCTTTTCAAAAGTCAAAACAGCCATGAAAGATAAACATTTTGATTCCATTCAGGACATCAGGGCAGCCAGGATAGTACAACTAAAGACATTCTCGAAAGAAGACTTGCAGAACTGTTTCGGAAAGTGGAAAGAATGATGGGATTAGTGTGTTCACAGTGAGGGGGAGCATGTTTTGTAATTCTCTTCCACAGTACTCAATTTGCAGATAGGGGAATTAGGTCATAGTTGCTAAATGTTATAACATTGTTTAGCTTGTGGAGCTGGAACTCCCAAAATATCTGTTCCATCTAAGCAGAAGATAAGTGGACCTATGTAAAAATAAGAGGACTGTGGAAGAGAATTTCATTCATGTAGCCAGCTAGTACTACTGGGTATTGTGACAAACCTGGTATTTTACTAGGTTTTGGCAGTATAATCTTGAACAAGACAGTGATATCTTTAAAGGTTATGTGTGGTAGATATGGTACATTGCAATGCTGGCATATCCTGTTAACTTTTCAAAATTATTCTTGCAATAAGTAGGGTCAAAGTACTTTCCATATATGGACAGTATTCTTGGTGGTGAGGGTGCTAGGTAGATATGTGTTAGGCATTTTATCTGTCCCTCAGGCTATGCACAGATTAGAGGAAGAGATATCATGGACATTTCTGAAAATATTCAAAGGCAGTTACTCAGCATGAACAGAGCCCACAGTATAATGTTCTGTCTTCTAGGATTTGTGTTTCTGATGATTGTTATCAAAAAGTTGACTTCTAAGATTCCTTCTGGCAGCCCAGTTGTTCCATGGCTTATTATGAACTCCTTAGGTAAAAACTATTCTTCCTAGCATCCCCCAAACCCAGCTATGTCAGTGTACATACGTACAAGATTCTGTGCTCATGGCATATACATAGCTGGATTCTTAGGTGATAAGTGGGACTGGGTTGTTACCTGTTAGGAAGGAAAGAGGGCTTTTCCCTACTCTTGCCTCACCTGAAAAGGGACCTGGCTGTCTTGTAGAGTGGGCTTTGTGGCATCATGAACAGGGGTTGGTTCTCTGATCCCATGATCAGAATTCCATCAACTCTAATCTCCCATGAGGACAGCAGATGGATTGCTGGGAAGTGTGATATTTGCCTGTGTTTGACTGTGGTCTCATTGAAATGTTGATGAGGTGTGCCGAGGCAGACACGGTAAACTCCGGCTTGATTTATTCTTTCCCCAGAGCACACAAAACCCATAAAACAGAATTAGAGAACCAGCCCCTAATCATGCCTGTTAAGGCTAACCATAAACACAGTCTTGTTGATGGATGGATGGCTTAATAAACATTTGCTGAACATCTGAGCTGATCTGCAGGCATTCCCCAGGCTTTTCCTGAACCCGAGGTGGACATGTGGCAGTTTCTTGGACATTTAGAGGCCATCTCTTTTGTTTAATTTTATACTAGTTGACACTCAGGCTCAAATAACTTGGGCAGTTTGTCCAAGATCAGACAGGTGACTTTGGCTTGAGAAGAGAAGATGCGAGCTTTGACTTCTCCTGGCTAATGACTGCTTACAAACTGTAGTCCAATCTGCTAAATGTGGGTGGAGGTGGGCAAGTATCTCATCCATTGGAGTTGGTAAATCCAGCCCAGGTAACCACAGGTCATCTTGCACTGGTCCAGTTGCTCACGACAGAGGTCTGGGGGCTCTGTGTGGAACAGCTCACCTAAGTTCATTCATGCTTCACTGTGGGGTTTCAGCAGGGATTTTGTGTCATGAATCTAAATTGCACATGTATTTCCTTCTTTTTTCATAGTTCAGTACATGCAGTTACAAATAATTCCAAAGCTAGGGCATCATATGTTCTTCACGTTTCTTAGTGGAGAATTTATGAGTGACATAGAGATAGGATGCTATGGACTAAATGTCTTGTAAAATTCACATGTTGAAACCCTAGTCCCCCGTGTGATGGCTTTGGGAGTGGAGTCTTTGGGAGGTTATGAAGAGCAAACTCTCAGGGATGGGATTTGTGCCCTTATGAGGGGAGACCCAGAAGGAGGCTCTCTATGAGTATGCAGTGAGAAGGCAGCCATCTGCATGCCAGAAGGGGGCCTTCATTAGAAACTGGATTGGCTGGCACCTCAGTATTGGACTTCCTGACCTCCAGCACTGTGAGAAATAAATTTGTATTATTTACACTGCTAAGTCTATATAATTTTTGTTATCTCAGCCTCCCATTTCCTTCCCTTCCCTCTCCTTTTCTTTTGTAGTGCTGGGATTGAACCCAAAGCCTCATGCATGCTAGGCAAGTGCTCCACCAGTGAGCTACACTCCAAGCCTCAGCTTCAATTTTTTTAATTGATAGAAGAGGATAAAACTATTCCTGGCAGGATTATTGTGAGGATTAAATAATACAAATAAACTGGAAGGCACTTTTCAAAGGCTAATTGACCTGTGGAATTTATTGGAATGGTCTTTGTGTCCAATATCCGTGGTTTCTCTGATTATTGTAGTTAGCATTGCTTTTTCTTCTGCAGTTGGTTCTATTCCTATTCATCAAATTTAATGCTTGTTGATGAATATAAATTGATGTTCTTAATTGTTATTAGGTGTTAGGATTATCTTTCATTCATTTCAATTTTCTGCTGCTAGCACTTAAAGAGACCATTAGTTAATGTTTTTAAAATTTCATTAGTTAACATTATTAATCAATTTCTCCTAAGCATAAGTTCTGCTGTGGAGATATAGTTGTGAAGAGAACATTAGTGATCCTTTGCTCTGCAGCATCATCTATGGGGGAGCATCTGCTTCTAAACATCTGCAGTGACTACAAAATAATCGCTTTCCATATCAGTATATTTTACACAGAGAAGGCTCAATTGATTAGACAACTCTTCCCTTATATTGAGCCAGTATGCTCCAGTGTAACTTTATCAGTTGAACCCCAATTAGGCTGTTTGACATGAATTTAATTTATGTAAAATTAAGAAGTGTATTGGGGTTTGGTATGGGTGCAGACCTAATATACATATATATTTAGCATATATATATATATATATATATATATATACACACACACACACACACACACACACACACATGCACACATTATATGATTATAGTATATAAAAAATTTACTAGGTAGGCTTACAAGCTTGGAAGCAGAAGAGTTCCAATAGCCATATGCCAGATTCTCCATGCTGGAGGGCTGGAGGATCCACTCAGAGGTCTGGAAGGTCACTGAAAAGTCTTGCTGGTCTATGGTGGAAAGCCAAAAGAGGTCTGCCTTGGAAGGCCGAAGAGTCTTTACTGGAAACCTGAAGGAAAAGAAGATGAACATCCAAAAGCAAAGGAAGACCAGAGCTCCTCCAAAGAAAAAGTGCCAGACTTTGTTCTTTCCCTTTTTATTCTTTGTAAGATACAAGGCTATTGGTTTATGCTGCCCACACCTGGGGTGGATCTTCTCCCCTCAGTTTACAGGCAGTTAATCATTCAGAGATGCATATTAGCTTTACTAATCTGCTATGTGGTTCTTACTTGAGTCAGGTTGGCATATTACAGTTAATGATGACAGGAAATATTTTAGCATATGAAAATATCCACTACCTAAATTAAGGAAAAATATGCATAACTATTTATGTTAAAATGAAAAAAGAATAAAAATGATAATACAGAATTTCAAGACAATATGAGGTTAAGAATAGTTAACATATTGTATTTTGTTATCTTCAAAGTAGTTGCTCAGATTATAAGATATAGGCATGAAAAAATGATCAAATAATGAAAGCACAAATATCTATCCATTCCCTTCTTTCTTTTCTCCTTTCCCCCATCCCAATTATTCTTTCCTTTTGAGCAGTTTCTCCCCCTTTCATTTTCACAATATCTGTTGTGCATTTTGGATCTTATTTACTCTTTCAGTTTTTTACACTAGGGAGACAATACAATATTTACAATATTTATTGCCATTCTGATTTATTTCACATATGAGTATAGTCTCAAGTTGAATCCATTTACCTATAAAAGTCTCAAGTTTATCCTTCTTTACAGCTGAGTGGCACTCCATTGTATAAAAATATGACATCTTTTTTATCCATTCTGTGGTTGATGGGGCATTTGGGTTGTTTCCAAGGTTTAGTTATTACAAATTGTGCTGCTATAAACATGAGTGCACATATATTGCTGTGGTATGATGTTTTTATTTCTTCTGGGAAAATACCCAGAAGGGAAATAGCTGGATCAATAGTTTTTTTAAACTTTTTTTTTTTGAAGGTAGTGAAATACAACAGAACAAGACAGAACAAAGCCAACTGAGACAGTGCAGTTGGTACAGAATGTCACAACAGGTTACTGGGATAACAGTAATAAGTGCCATAGTGTATCTCATTATCTTCACAATAGTTGTTCTTTCAATTAGGTATATCAAAATCAAACCAAATGCAGAACATTCTAGAACTTTTCAAAACAGAATATTGAATAGAGCAATACAATTAATTAGAACAAAGCAAAACAGTGATAACATTATTTGCCTTCAAAGAGATGGTAGAAGTAAATCCCTCCTATTTGCTATATTGCATATGGTCAACCTCCCAAGAGATGCTCAGACCTCTGGCTCCCATTTGCTAATGGGGGGTGGGGGATAGGGGGGTGGGGGTGGCGGATGGGATGTTTGATTCTCAGCCCTGGTGCTGGTAGGCTCACGGCTGCTTACCAGGGACGCTAGTGGGTTGCTTGGTTTCCCAGTGCCCTAAGTTCCATCATGGTGTGGATCTCGGGAGGGGATCAATAGTTTTTTGAGAGATATCCACAACGATGTCCACAGTGGCTGTATCAGTCTATACTCCCCCCAACAGTGGAGAAATGTTCCTTTTTTCCCACAGCCCCTCTAGCATTTGTTATTGGTTGATTTTTTGATGAAAGCCATTCTTTCTACAGTGAGATGGAATCTCAGTGTTGTTTTAATTTTCATTTCTTGAATGACCAGCGATGTTGAACATTTTTCATATATTTATGTACTATTTGTATTTCTTCATCTGAGAAGTGTGTATTCATCTCAGATGCGCATTTTCATATTGGGTCTTTGAATTTAGGGGGCCTGATTTTTTTCAGTTCTTTATGTGTTCTAGGTATAAGTCATTTGAATGAAAGTTGGCTAAAATGTTTTCCCATTCTGTGAATTGTCTTTTCACTCTGTTAGTGATTTCTTTTGATGTGCAAAAACTTTTTAATAAGATGAGATCCCAGTTGTTGGTTCTTTGAAAAGTACTTCAGTTTGGGTTTTGTTCATAAAATCTCTGCCTACCCCTGTGTCTTCAAGCTTTCTTCCTTTTGTCTTCTAGTAGATGTATTGTTTCTGTTTTAATATTTAGATCTTTGATCCATTATGACTTTAGTTTAGTGCGTGGTGATAGACATGGGTCTAGTTTTAGTCTTCAGCATGTGGAAAGCCAGTTTTTCCAGTGAGAGGCTATCTTTCTTCCAGTGAACATGTTTTGCCCCTTTGTCAAAGATAAGGACACTGAGTATGTTTGCAGTTGTGTCTGCATCTTTTATTCTATTCCGTTGATCATCAGTTCTGTATTTTTTTTTTTTTGCCATACTATGCTGATTTTATCATCATAGCTTTATAGTTTAATTTCAAGTCAGGGATTGTGATGCCCCCTGCCTTGCCTTTGTTGCCTAGGATTGCCTTTGCTATTCTAGGTCTCTTCTGTTTCCACATGAGTTGTATGAATGTTTTCTTCAGATCTGTGAGGTATGCTAATGATATTTTGATTGGAATTGCATTAAATCTGTATAATAATTTTGGGAGTATGGCCATTTTCATAAAGATACGCATAATTTAAATCCTCTGGATAGTCCTCATTTTCATTCTCCCTATTTTTTTTAGAAGTAACCACTATGTAGAAGTCATTGTATTATTCTTCCTTTTTACTTATCCTTTTTAAAAACATTGCATGTATCCATTAAAATTACACATTATTGTTTGCCATGTTTTAAAACTTTATTTGATGGTTTAATACTGTGCTTATTCTCCTACGCTTGCTTTTTTCTCACTTTAATAGTATGTTTTTGAGATTCAGCTATGCAGCTTTAGCTTGCTCACTTTTACTGCTGAGTAATATCCCTTGTGTGGATATAAAGCAATTCATCCTTTCTTCTACTGTAGGTATTTAGATTGTTTTTCACATTTATAGATGGTACAGTGAATATTCTTGGACAAATCTCAAGTTTCCTCAAATACTGTTGTGACTTTGTTAGGTCACATCCATAGGAGTAGAACTTCAGGGTGATGAATGAGCTCAAATTCTACTTTTTTCACTTGTAAGATTGCTGGGGTGAGGGAAGTTACAAATTCATCAGATGTATTTGCATTGCTTTACAAAGGTTTTGTTAGCCTTAACAGTTATGCTAATATACTAGGTATGAAAAAACACATACTAGGTATGAAATAACATTTAAATTTTTACAAGATATTTCCTCCATTATGCTAATAATGAAGCATGTTTTTATTTTGTCCTTTTTATTTTGAGACAGAATCTTGTTAAGTGGCTCATGCTTGGCTTGCGCTCTCCTGCCTCAGTCTCCTAGAATGCTGAAATTACAGGTTACAAATGTACAACACCATGCTCACTCAGCAGCATCAGTTCTCATATTTATCATTAGTTTTTGTTTTCCTCTTATGTGAATTGCTTGTTCATATCTCTGTTTTTTAATTGTGTCTCTTGTCTTCTCTTACATTATCTGCAGTAGTATCGTGGTTCGTTAACACTTTTGTTGGCAAACGATTCAATTCTCAAACAAATGCATTTGACAAAATTTTACTTCCATTCACAAACTCTATATCAGGTGACAAACTCAACTGTGGCCATCTTCACACAAACATAAACACAAACACAAACATGGCCATCTTCCCCAGAATCATGAAACAAATGACATTCACCAACTGAGGTACCACTGGAGTTTTGTATTTGAAGTGTTATAGTTCTTTTGTTGAGGGGAGGAGGGATATTTTTCATACCTTGCAATAGCCACAGTGGCATCTTTTAAAAACTTATGTTTTTCTTACTATTGGGGGTTGGAAGTTTTTGCTTGAATTTCATGGCTCTTTTTACCACTAGGCATCTGAAATGTTTTTCATCTGTATTCCAGATGTCTGTGTTTTCTCTTGCTTACACTGTCCAACAATAGACCCTTGAACTTAAAACTAAAAAAATGAATCATTACAAATGACTCATAATCATATGCAAAGATGCTTAACTTTGACTCAGAGTAAAGCAGATGATATGAAAATAGCATTTCCTACTTATTGGAGGGGGAAAATTCCAAATATTTTACCACGTACTCTGTAAGTAAGGCTGTGGGGGGAATGTAAAATGCCATAATACTGCTCTCTGAGGGGGAAATGGTCAGTATCTAGTACAAGTATGTATGTATGTGCTTTCTAATCTCATAGTCCCTCTTGGAATCTATCCCAAAGATTTACTGGTAAAAAATATTTTTTAAAAGTATATGCTTTGCTGTTCATTGCAACTCTATTTGTTTAACAAAAGGCTGACCATGACTCAAATGTCCTTCACTAGAGAACTAGTTGGAATCAACTTTGGGGTCTCACAGGATGGGAAACTGTGAAGTTGAAAAAAAGAAATGGGATTTTAGCATAGAGCTGAGTGAGAGCACTTGCCTAGTAGTCACAAGGCTCTGGGTTGGATCCTCAGTACTGCAAGGAAGGGAAAAATTGAAAGGAATGGAGAATATATACTAAATGAAAGGACAATGTAACATTTATCTAATAAAGAAAAAAAATATGTAGTTGCTTACTTTTTGCTTTTTTTAAAAGAAAGAACAAGCTAGAAATTAATAATAATAAAAGATTATCCTTAGGGAGAAAGATAATAACTGGAGGGAAAAGGAATAAAATGGTCTTATTTGACTGTACCTTGTTTCCTTGGTTTGATCTTGGAGGCAAATACAGTTTTAAGACAAAAAATAAAGCCCAAACAATCCCTGCGAATACTACATTAATCTAATGGTGTCAAGCTGGTTGGCATGGCCCACTGAGAACAGAGCAACTTAGGCAGCTGGCTTTCAAACAGTGATTTGATGGTACATCCCTAGTGGCGTATATCATAAAGATACCTTAATAGTGCAGAAAGCATTCCAGACTGTTTTTTAATTATCACTGGTGTTGGTAGTATTGTTATTCTGAGATTCCGATGTTTCTTGTGGGGTAAATAACCAATTATACTGCTAGGAGGAAGGAAACACCAACACAAGAGCAATGAAGTTAAGTCAAATCCTGTAGTTCTGAATTTGATTGTGTGTGTGTGTGTGTGTGTGATGGAAATTCATGAAGTATTTTAGTATTTAGATAATAAAATGTTCTAACTCAGTCTACTGGCAAAGCCAAGAAACATTGCTGACCCAGGAGCCCTGAGCGTTCCTCAAGCCTAGGTTGTTTTTGCCAAATACCATTTCCCATGAAAAAGAACTAGGGCTCTTTGGAGAAATGGCTACTTGCAGTTCTGGAGCAGGAGACATACAAAATGTTCTTGTGTGTCTTGTCACATGGCAAGCAGGGAAGCCATCAAGGACTTTAGGGTCACAATGCAGAGGGCCTTAGAAACTGACTTGGAGGGGAGATTTCTGCTGGTAGCCCAATGTAGACAGTTTGGACACCATTAAGAATAACAGCAATGGATTGAAACACAAGTGCATGAGTTTACAATGATACTTAAAAAATTGGACTGGGAATGTAGCTCAGTGGTAGAGTGCTTGCCCTAGCCTTTGCAAGGCTTTGGGTTCAACCCTTACTACTGAAAAAGTACAGTGTTGCTTTTGTAGGATATTTGGAAAGTAACTCTTTGAAAATTAATAAATAAAGGGAAAGGAGATGGCAGCTCTCTCCCATGTGTTGGCACCATTCATGGACTCTGGAGGAGGAGAACAAGAAGTCAACAAGAAGCTGAGACCTCCTGTAAGTCAGTGCCCATGCACCAGCTGACTAGGGGAAAGCCAGACACCAGCCCTCTCCCGTGAGTTGGCACCATTCACAGGCTGCTGGGGAGGTGAACAAGTCAACAAGACGCCAAGAGCTCGTGGCACCATGCGTGGGCTGACTGGGGGAAAGCCAGCACCAGCCCCTTCTGGCGCGTGGACGGGAAGACAAAAGAGCCAACGTTCCCCCAATCCCTTCAGCGATCAGCTGACCTGGAGAAACACAGGCTGTGATGATAGCTAGTGAGGTAAAATACAATTTAATGCTTGTAGTATTTAGCATTTCACTGACTTTGCAGGCCTAAAGCCGGTAGCCTTATCTATTCAGAGGATAACAGTATGCAATGTAGCATATATGGGGGATCTCCTTCTGAAGGTGATGGCCATTATTAATTCCCTATTATCTTGTTTCAAAATCCTGTATCATTCTCATTGTTTTGCTTGTTTTATTCTGTTTTATCTTGTTTGATTTTGTTCTGTGTGATGGCATGGGCAGCTGTTTTGAAGATAACAAGATATGTTAGCCGTTTTGGATTTACAATTATCTTGTTTTGAAGTCCTGTTATGCATTCATTATTTTGTTTTTATTGGTTCTTTCTGTTTTGTTTAACTGTTTCTGTTTTGCTTGACTTATTATGTCTGAAGGTATGGGCAGCTATTTTGAAGACAAGAAGAGGCATTATGGTAACCATTGTTGGTTTCCTAGTATCTTTTGAAATCCTATGTCACTTATGGTGTCTTGTTTTGATTGACTTTATTTTGTTTTATTTTTATTTTTATTTTTTATTTTTTGGTACTGGGGGTCGAACTCATAACCTTGCACTTGCCAGGCAAGCGCTTGTGCCACAGAGTTAAACCCTTGGCCTTATTTTTTTTTTAATTTTTTAAATTTTATTTTAAAAGGAAGTAAAATTAAACACAACAAAACAGAACAGAACGGGACATAAGAAAGCATAAATTTCAAAGCTAGACAACCAGAGATCTTCACTATCTGTCATATTGTCTCTTGTTTTCTTCCAAATAGTTGTCCTTATCTTTGCATATGGAGAGCTCATACTAAATAACATAGCCAGTCTTTTCACAAGATGTGTAGTTCACTGGCTCCCACTTGCTAAGCAGGGGGGAGGGGGAGGGGGGACACCAGTTGGGGGACAGGACGTTGTGAGATGTCCGATTCTCAGCCCACATGCTGGCAGGCTCACAGCTGACCCCCAGAGAGGGGAGGAGTTCCTTGTTCTCCCAGCAACCTGAGTCAACCGCATGGTGCAGGTCCCAACACGCCAGGGTCTCTCTCCTTCAGGCTGCTGAAAGTCTGCCACACTCTCAGCAGCCCCCCAGAGAGGGGAGGAGCTCCTTGTTCTCCCGGCACCCTGAGTCAACTGCACTATGCAGGTCCTGATGCGCCAGGGTCTGTCTCCTTCAGGCCACCGAAAGTCTGCCACACTGTCAGCCGACCACCAGAGAGGGGAGGAGTTCCTTGTTCTCTCAGCACCCCGAGTCAATCGCACGGTGCAGATCCCCACGCACCAGGGTCTCTCTGGTTTGGGCTGCTGAAAGTTGGCCACACTCACAGCTGCCCCCCCCAAGAGAGGGGAGAAGCTCCTTGTTCTCTCGGCACCCCAAGTCAACTGCACTGTGCAGGTCCTGAGGCACCAGGGTCTCTCCCCTGCAGGCCCCCTAAAGTCCGCCATACTTACCTGCTATTTCTTTCTGATGAATTGACCGTTCCATTTCCAAAGTTCTGAAATGGCCAACAGACCACAGAAAGAATTCTTTTTAGGCTCCTGTTTGAAACCAGCAGCTACAGCAATCTGCTGACCTTGCTTCAGGGCCACCTTATTTTGTTTTATTTTGTGGGCTTTTATTCTCTCTAAAGTAAAATTTAGCAAAAGGGGAAAGAAATAAGCATTTTAAAATAGAGACTTGTGATGACCAAAGAGCTGCTGAAGGGATGTTTCTTTTTATGGAAGTAGTATAACTTTAAGAGATAAGAGAAAATGACCAAATTTGTACCATTTTGAAATCTCTAGTAAATAAATGTATGGATTTAGGAATGATCAGTAACAATCGATAGTGACATGTAAAAGGAGACAATTAGACATTATGTGACTTCTGTGTCCTTGCCAAAAAAATTGCCTAATCTGATCAAACCTCCAGACTTAACATTTTTAAAAAGATGTACAAAGGACAGAGAAACCTGTCAAACAATACCATGGAAATGTATTCAGCAAAATATAGACTATCAGGAACTTTGCAGGATAATGACCTGAGTTTCCCACTGACTGACTTTAGTACATTATGGGATGGAGGAATGGCAGATAAATCTCTATATTAAAAACAGATGTATTAACCAGTTGCAGAATGTGGACCTTATTTTTTTTTTTTTTTTTGAGACAGGGTATCACTACATAGTTCAGGCTGGTCCTGAACTTACTCTATAGCCTAGGCTGGCCTCAAACTCATGACAACCCTTCTGCTCAGCCTCCTGAGCTCTGCAATTATAGGATTTACATGCCCAGCTTCAGTAGGATCTTAATTGAAAAATTTTTGAGATGACCAGAGGAAGTTCAAGGACTAATGGCTTATAAAATTGTTTTCAGGTGGGATTGTGGTTATGTTTTTAAAGAAAAGTTTTTGTCTTATAAATTTGCAGGCTGAATTATTTACTTTTGAAATAATATGCCTAGAATTTGCTTTAAAATAAGGGAAGTGGGTGGGCATGAATGAAACCAGAATGCCCTGAGTAGGCATAGACTGAAATGGGAATGAGTCTATAGGGACCATTCATTGTATTATTTTTTCCACTTTTGGGTATACTGAAGGTTTTCAGTGATACAGTATAAATTGAAAATGAAATGATGAGCAGAAAAATGCCTCTAAAGAGAAAATTTGGGGAAGTTTTATGTAAATTGTACTTTGTTCTAAAACTTAATTTTCATGATGTCTTTGTACACTAGAGATAAGTTCCTGGAAGGAACAAGAACACACATTGGGTGCTTGGAATTAGTTCCTGTTTTAGTTCAGTGATTCAGCTGCTCACCAAGCTCTCAGCTCATACTGAAAGAGGTAACCCAATTTTCTTCCCTAGGAGATCTTTCCTAAGAAGGTGTCTTAGTGTGGATTATGATTCTCCTTCAGTTTGGCTTGTCCTGTCCCCTCATTTCCTCTAGCCAACTGCAGATATAGGTTGGGATGCAGATAGTGTCTTGGGAAGGAATAGGATCTGTTTTTCTGATTTTTAAATGTTCATGGACCCTTGGAAAAGCCAGTGAGTGGATAGCTGGACTCAGACCTGCGTCTCTGGGCTTCCACTGCCCTGTGCCTTAATACTTTGCTCTTATTTAGTAAGCTAAGTGCTGGGGATGTAATTTAGTGTTAGAGTGCCTACCTAGTATGTGTGAGGCTCTAGGTTCAATCCATAGCACGAGAAACAAAAGTTAAATTCTCTATGCTTCCCTATATGGCAAAGGGTGCCTGTGTTCTTTGTTGAGTCTGTACTGTGCTTTCTAGGTGAGTTTTTGCTCTGAATTATTTATAGAGTACTGCTTATTTGGGCACACATTCTCCAGCCAAACAACTTTTTTTTTTGTAGTGTTGGAGACTGAGGGCCCTGTGTATGCTAGAAGGATATCATACTTGCTAGAAGTGCTCTACCACTGAATTATATTCCTAGACCTTTTTCAAGTTTTGATCTATAGACGGAACCTTAGTATGTTGCCTAGGCTGGCCTCAAACTTATAGCTAGGATTACAAATGTGCACCCACCATACCCCATGGATCAAATTACTTTTAACATTCCCAAGGCTCCAGGGAATATTAAATTGTAGAAAGGGAAGTTTAATATTGATAATGCCCTAAGATAGCACTGTTCCATGTGAATGTACCATTTCCTTTCTTTCTCCTCCCCACCCCTGCTGGGGTCAGTAGTGAATGGCCTGTCACATCTCAGACTCTAGTCTGGGTCTTCTAACTTCAGTTTCTTGCTGTCTCTACTACAGTCTTTTTTTTAGCAGCAGGTGAAAATAATAACATATGATATCCTTAGGTGATGGCAATAGCCCATTGATGTGGTGTAGACTGTTGTGACCATCATCATTGCCATTGTCAACTGAGAACCACTGCTAATTTCAATTGAGAACTTACTGTACATCAGGCATGTTTGGAATCTGAGTCTTGTCTAATACTTAAAATAATAAAATTTAATTTTTAAAAAAGCCCTGTGGCATATACATAAATGTACTGTATTAGGTGTGTGACTTTGGGTAAGATTAAATGCTTTCCCAAGGTCACAGTACTAATAAGCAGCAGAGCTAGAAGTTGAACCAAGGAGTGTCTGGTGCCAGGGCTTGAGCTACAGCCATGACATTACTCAATGATAATTCATTTCCTTAACAGATATTTATTGAGCATGTACATGCCAGGTGCTGCGTCAGATGCTGGAGATATAGTTGTGAATGAGATGGATACACTCTGTGTCCTTAAACAAATTGCAAGCAATCAGACGGTAAACAAGATATTTTTAGGCAGTGATGAATGGTTTGAAGGAAATAAAGTTGGGTAAAATGACATAGCATTTCTGGGCTTGTGACTGGGGTGCTACTTCAAGACATTTGGGGGCTTCTTTGAGGTTAGGCAGGATGAGTATACTAGATAGAGGGAATAAGTGGAAATTGAGGGTCTTGTGGTGGGAACTGGTGTGGCATGTTTTGGGAACAGAATGAATACAGGAGAGAATGTAAAAGCCATTGGAAAGACAGAGATTTGCAGTGAACATTTCACATGCTCTGGCACAGGCCACCCATGATGTGGGTGTGGTGAGAGGTGCCAGCTCTCTAGATGTGACTGAGGTGAGAGGTGCCAGCTTCAGTTGTGGAGAAGAGCTCTATGAGGGTTAAGTGTAATTGTAAACTTCATTGGCTTGGCAGCCTCTAGGATAGTAGTGGTGGACAGTTTGGCATAGGTGCTGCAGTGGGCTGCTTGTATCATTGAAAGCTCAAAAGGTTCACTGTCACTGCCGTAGGAGATTGGTAAAGTGTACTTCTTGGTATGTCTGGGTAGGTCATGGAGGCTGACTTTGAGGTCCATATCTGTTCCTTTGCCTTTTTCTTTCTGGGGCTTTTCCTCTGCTCTGCTTCCTGGTCACCAAGAACTGCAGCTTTGTTATGCTACGCCCTTCTGCTGTGATGTTTCTGCCTTAGAGCCAACTGACTACGGACTGAATCCTTTGAAACTGTGAGCCAAATAAGTCTTTCTTCCCTTAAGTTGTGGGTGTTAGATAATTTGTCCCAGCAGTACGAAAGCTGACTAATGCAAACTCATTCACTTGTGATGGGACTCATTTCTGAGACGCTCACCCCATAGGAATGACCCATTTCTTCAAGAATGTTGGCTCTCTAGTCTGAAAATCAGTAAAGCCAGTACAAATAATGGAGACCAGGCCTGACAGCATGTGTGAAAACAGTTTTAGGGTCTTACATGACACAAAGCATAAGCAATGTCAGCAGTGTGACTTAGTTGCCAAAAGTTTCCTGATGGATGGTGTTCAGAGAAGCTGATGCCTGCCAAATATAATAAAGAAGATGTTCCTGGTTAAACATGGAGTAGGCTTCTTTGCATGCTGTTGAGTTTCCTCATGGTCATTGAGAAGCTGTGCTGTTCTCTGTTCAGTATGTGGCAGAGATATGCTAACATTGGCTGGAGCTGGGGAGGAGTTGGGTTAGCTGATATCCATGGAGCTGCCACCCTGCAGTCCTGGAAGCCTCACTGCTGAGGTGGCAGTCTATGAGTAATTGTGATTAGTGATAGTTTGTGGGAGCTGAAGGGTCTGACCCCAACCCAAGATTGTACCCATCCTGCTGGCTGTTCAAGGTAGTGCTCCCTCATCCCCTGGATCCTCTCTCTGTCCTGCAGCATAAGGTCACTGAGGTACTCTGGGATCTCTATTATTTTTAGTGGTGCCTTATTTAATGCAGCTCTGGATTTTTCCAACTAACTGGTACCATCTGTCTGTAATCACACTTCTCGGAGCTGTCTCCTTGCCATCAGCCTGCCTGTCTCTGATGGTTGGGAACTAGTTATGTTCTCTGAAGACTTGCTGTGCTTTCAAATGTCTACTTGGCGTGACCAACAGAGAGACTGTACAGTGTCTGTGGAAGCCAGCAAAGCCCTGGAAAAGAAGGCCTGAGTTGTCATCTCATGTTAAGAGTGTCCTAGCCTGTAGTAGAAGGGGCATGAATGTTGACTCTGGATTCTGATTTTATTGTCACTGGGTTTTTCATTTAGTAGTCCTGGCAACATCTTTCAGGCCCTTTGGGCTCCAATTGATATATCTCTAAACAAGTTGAAGGCATTAGATTAGTGGCTATCTGGAGTGTGCATCCCAATCTTATATCATTTATCATTGTTTGCCTGTGATTTTTACCATCTGGGATGTGTTTGAACTTTCAGACAGGCTCTGATTCCTCAAAGCTTGCAATATAAGACATTCTGACATGGAGGCACATTGCAAAGAGAGATACTCCAAAGACGACTGAATAATTTTATCAATGGTGTGATGAAACTGTCATTTCTGAGAAAGGAGTGTATTTGTGTTTTCCTCTTACTTTCACCCCTTAGGTTAAATCACCTGCCCTAAGAACTCCCTCAGGTATAGGCATGCATATGCCATAGACTGAGTGTATTCACACTGTAAGCATGTCTATGACATAATAATAAAAGTTACCTTTTTTCATAAATAGCTCTATAGAATGAGTTGCTGTAATGTCCAGTGAAAGATGTGGGAATCCAGACAGGTGAAGTGCCCTCTGGACAGTTCTCTGGCTCCTTCATCTTGTTGACCTCAGCACCTGTGCTTTGTCTGCTGTCTTGGGTAGTGTCTCTGAATGAGTGCATTGGGTTGGTGGTAGATCAGGTAGAAGGTGGTGGAGATAGGGGTCACGGAAGGAGACAAGCTAATGGGATCAGAGCTGAGGATTCTAGGTCCCTTGAGACAAGCGCAAGGGCACACCTATATCTCTCCTCTTGATGGCCTTGGGGAGGTGATGCTTGAGACTGGCAGCCAGCCTGTGCTGGGTAATCTTGATTCCTGTAGAAAGCACAGTGGCTTCTGTAGGAACAGGACTGGAAGTAGTCCAGGTGTGACATGGTTGGCAGGATTTCCACATATTGAGCCTGCAGAAGTGGGTCTGGTTGCCCAGTGGAGTCCTGCCAGCCCCACAGTGGGTTACGGCATGGAGCTTAGGCTGCCCAGGGGAGCATCTCCTCTCTTCTGGCCACCATTCACCCCATAAGGAGGATGGTAACTGCTGTCCACAGGTAGAGTTTCTTCTTGCATGAAGTCTTGGCTTTGTTCAGGCCTTTGAGCTTTTTGCATCAGATTTCTTTGGATAATCTCCTTTACCTATAGCCATCCAATCACAGACCTTAATCACAACTTCAAAATAGCTTCACAGCAACCCTTAAGATTTGTGTTTGATTGACAACTGAGAACTGTACCCTAACCAAGTTGCCATAAATAGCAACACATCTATCTGATGGCATGAACAACTGTTTAAAAGATAGCAAGACTTACTATGTTAGCCATTTTTGATTTACTATTAGCTTGTTTTAAAGTCCTTTATTGCATTCATTGTTTTGTTTTTATTATTTCTATTCAATTCTGTTGTGTTCAATTTTTACTATGTCTGAAGGTATCTGCAGCTATTTTGAAGACAACAAAAGGCATTATGATAACTATTGTTGATTTAATGTTGGTAAGTTGTATCACTTATACTGGTTTATTTTGATTGGTTTTATTCTGTTTTATTTTCCTTGGTTTTATCCTCTTTAAAATAAAAAAATTAGAAAAAAAATAACAACACATCTTGTAACCTATCCTGTATGAAAATTAACTGGGGAATCAGGTGCGTTGGTTGGCTGGCCCCTCTTTCAGCATCTCTCCCTGCTAGGATAATCCTATTGACATTAACCTTACTTGAGCCTGCCCAGCCAGCACATTGTATTCTGCTCCACTGTCTCCTATTTGTTTGTACTTCTGTTTCCTGAGTACGTCATCTTCTGTATGTCCATGACTGCTCCCATGGCTGAGCTGAACCTTTTTGTAGGAGTGGGATGTGTTTTCTGTGGCATCTTTCCCTTGCTGATCTGAATCTGTGCTGCAGCATTCTAAGTAGCTCCTCAGTAAATGGTGACGGAAACTCGTGACAGTTCAGCTCCCAGAATGGCCAGAATTTCTGTCATATCTCCTCATATCATAAGAAACAGATTGTTTTGTTTGTTAGTTTTTTCTTGTGCTTTCATTCAACAGATATGATCAGGAGCCTTTAATGAGCTTGACATTGTCTGGGGTCTGGGGATATAGCAGTGAGCAAGACAGACTTGCATGATCTTTGTTCCTTTTGAGATTTGCAAATTAGCATGGGTGTTGGAATTATGAATAAAGGGAGAGAAAGGACACTAATGATAAATCATTGTACAAATAAAACAAGATAGGTAATTTCAGATTTTATTAAGTGTATAGAAGAAACTAAAGTGGTAAAAAAAAACCCATAAGGATCTTTGAGATATTTGGTGCCTGATCACCTGTGGTAGGAATCATCAGAGGTATTTGTGAAAGGGGCTGAGGAAGATGAATGTCTGGAAATGTCATTCAGGATGATTAGAGGTTTCCTGCTCAGTGTGTGGCTTGCTGACCAGCAGCAGGTGTCACTGACAGTTTGGGTTACTGGTAGAGTAACTCAGGAAAAAGCACTTGGTTCAGACAGAAAATGGGGGTGGAGGGTGGGGAAGGTAGAAATGAAATCCAAAGGTTGGTTTTGTCAGTTTTATCTGGGATAAGGTCAGCCTCGACTTAAAAGAAACAGACTTATTACCACCTCATCAAACCATAATAGCAAGAATGCAGTTGTAAATTCAAAGAATTCTTTCTGGTCTCTGCACAGGACGCACCTCCTTGAGTGCTGAGTTCTCTCAGGATGTCAGATAGGCGAGGTAAAAGGGAGTGGGTAGAGGACCAAGAATGCTTTTTGTACCATCCTCTTTTGCCTCCTTTATCATTCTTAAAAGAGATGTTTTCTTTAAGACCTGGGTTCAGCTTTCTGAGTTCCTGGTCTAGGAAGTGTGAGTTCCAGTGTTACATTCATAGCACCTTCTGCAGAAGCTGGGAGATGACTCACCTTTATGTGCAGGGCCTGGTGTCGCCATCTTCCTCTGTAATTCTTACTCCTAGGCCTGGTCATCATCACCCACATTTTAGGGTGACCACCTCTCAGTGTCCTGGGGTGATCTACTAACCTTATCTGTCCAGTGCTTCTAGAACACACTGCTTCTAGGAAATTTGCATGGACAGCTAATCCCATCTATAGGATGGAGATTCTTTCATGCTTTACTTTTTCTAGTTAGGGTGAGTGGTTATTTTAGAAGTTAAGCCTTGAGTATCAGTCACTGTTTACTAAGAAGCCACTGAAGACTGCTGTATCACAGATGGAGACCAGCAAGGGACAGATGCCACAGAAAACACAGCCCACTGCTGCATGAACTTCCAACCCAGGAACGATCATGGGCACACAAAAGATGACTTACATGTACTTAAGAAATAGAACAAATGAATAGGAAACATTCTTCATACTTTCATGTTAGGGTGAGTGGTGGTTTTAGAAGTTACTGTGTATATGAGCAGAGTTTCTCTGGCGTCCTCCTCCCCCATGCTACTATTCTCTTCAGTAAGTAAAATTTTCTCAGAGATCTTTCCATTCTATTTTCTTTAACATTCCTGTGGTCTCTTTTTTCCAGTGTGTGGGGAAGTAGTTAGCATGTATTTCATCAATTTTGGAATACTTGATATATATCTATATTATCTATCTCACAGTACCAGGGAGTAAGAATGGGTTTGAAGATGCCTTTGTAACAGCATTAATCCATCTTCCAGGGCATAATCTAATAATTGGAAAATGCTGGCTTCAGTTTCCTAGGGACAGGAGTGCATTTTAATGCATTTTGTTGTGTTTGCCTTGGCTATCTTTCCAGATAATGCAGGTCTCCATACATTGGGCCTCTCTTTATCAGATTAATATAGGGTTGTAATGACTAGATTTGTGTATAGATTTACTTGTTGCTGCTTAATGGATTGCAGCCAGTGTCTGACACTTTAGTGCTGACTTCTTGGTAACCCTTTCTTTTTTTAAAAAACTGATGAATTTTTGCTGGATAATTTGCCATTAGTTATTCTTTCTCTAGACAGGAGGTGTGAGCTCCAGTAGTCTAGTTACCATCCTTTTTGTATCAGAAGAAGGAAGAAGGAAATAGGGAAGTCAGAGGATAAATTATGAGCCCTGGAGGACAGCTCATAAGGGCTTCCAGAGATCCCAGCGACTCCTCTGCTTAGACTGCTGGCTTCCCTTTTCTCTGACTGTTGGACGTGCTTTTGATGCCACTGCTGAACAAATATGTCATCATGTTCCCTGAAATACAAAGGGGAGCTGGTGATCTGAATGTAGCTTTTCAGGTTGCAGCTAGGATGACCTTTAGTTCTCCATTCTATCAAGAGTCCCACTGGAAACTGTTGTTGGGGCCATGTCCTTCCAATTCTGGAAGGGTTCTGTGCAAGAAAAGCTCTGTGTGTGTGTGTGTGTGTGTGTGTGTGTGTGTGTGTGTTTGTGTGCATGTGCACGCATGTGTATGTCAGAACGTAGCAGAGATTCGGCTGTCTTGAGGGAGTCTTACAGACATTTTCTGGCTGTTGGCCATCTGCTGATGGGCAAGTGCACATATCCGTCCTTTGTCTCCACTTTTTTTTTTTTTAACCACATACTAGTCAGTGAACATTTATTGTGTCTTGTAGGCACTGGGCACGGTCTTCCTTCACCAGGTTGTTATAAGAAGATGCTGGTGAAAAGATTGTGAAATGTTTTATCAATACCAGTTGCTTGGCAGGGGCTCTGTCTTGGTATTACAGTCAACTTTTTTTTCTAAAGAAAGCCAAAACTGTCATAGTTTCTTTGCATGATTAATCAGTGTTTCTAGAACCTTGTGTATCCTACAGTTTTTTGAATAGGTATTAGTTAATTTACATTTTTAAGTTGCGGAACATCCAGTATGTGGCCAGGGCTGAGCCAGAGTTTAGGGTAGAAGTGTGGGGTGAGTGAGACACCTCCTCTGGAAGGATGCTGAGTTCTTTTAAGTCGTGGACCTTGTGAGCATCAAATGAAAGCTTTGACCTCTCTTCGCAGAAAAGTGCTCTTAAACACAGAACTTCACATATCATTTCAGTGGTCCCGTGGATTCTCTGAGAAAGTTGCTGGGGAATTCTAGGATCCCAGGTTAAGAGCCACTTGTCTTGATCATATGAAAATTCTCCATCATCATGAGCATTTTGAGAGGGAGCAAGAATAATTTCTGGGCCCCTTTAAGATGTTTTCATTTTTAAGAAAGATCTAAAAAATTAAATGCTTTATTGTCTTAACAGATGGAGGAGGGAGACCTTCCCAGGGGCTGTGGACAGAAATAATTCCAGCAGGTCATTAGATAGCACAGCAAGAGGTCTGGAGAAAGTCTCTGCAAGCATTCCAGAGGTCCTTACCTTGCTGTAGTTTGCACATGTAATCTGGAATCTTCGTGTCAGACTCAGCCAACATGAAACGTGATTAACGGGGAAGGATTTACTACAGCCGTAACTATGCAGGCAGTGAGCCGGGTGTCTGCATTTCCCTGAGGACTGTACAGGGGTGTCTCTGCTTTCAGCTTCTGTTTCAATAAAGCTGAAATCTCTGTTGGGTTTACTCCATGCTCTCCAAAAGCCAAAAACCATAACAAAACAAAAAAACAACAAATGGCAAAATATAAGCAAAGGACTTGTTCTGCCGCTGTTCATTTTTTTAAATTTAAAGTATTGCCAGCATGAAGAGGTTGCAGTCAGTTAAAAAGTAGTAGGAACCTATTTGCATGAATTTTTTTCTTTATTAAAATTAATCAATAGTCTCCCTAATGTTTTTTCCCCAGTCTTAGGGCTTAAACCCAGCGTCTTCACACTGAGCTCCATCCCTAGCCCCCCTTTTTATTTTGAGACAGGGTCTCACTAAGTAGCTCCATGGTGGGCTGGAACTGGCAATCCTTTTGCCTCAGCCTCCCAAAGCACTAGGATAATGGGCTTAGGCTACGGCATCTGGCTTCCTATACTTGCTGCTGCTCCAGCTTTCTCTTGCACCCCAGAGCACTTAACTGATGAGGTTAAGGAATCTTTGTGTTTGTAAGTTATGGGAGGGTAACAGAAGGCATTCCTTTCAGATAAGGAGAGTTAAAGGGACACTTGGAATTGCCTGGAATTGTCCTCTGAAGACTTGAAGAGTGAAACATGAGAGGACTTGTTGGCTTGTTGTAAAGGAAACGGATGGTGTGGAGGAGGCAGCAGGAATGGTAACAGTCGGTACATGGCCAAATGACAAATGTGAACAGATCCTGTGAATAGTAGGATATCTTGGTGCTGCTGGTGGGAGTGTACATTGGTACAACTTCTTGAGAAAGCAATTTGATTTTATGCATATGTATGTGCATATGTATACATACATGTATATATGTATATCTGTATAAAATAAGACACTTCATTCAACCTTTGTCCCATTTAATCGAGTAGTTCTTTAATTTGGGAATCAATTCTAAAGAAATAGCCTAAATATGGTAAAATATTGTGTGCATTTTATCCTTATATTAAACATTGTTTTACTTGTTATAACAAGAAATGGAAATATGGCTGAAATATTCACACTTGAGGAACTGGTATACAAATGACAGTTTGTTCAAATGATGGAAATTTGTACAGTCATTAAGCTTGTTGTCAAATAGGAAAACAAGGAAAAAATAGGGAATCTGGGGCAGTAAATGGGAAGATTATGCTTTCATATTTTTTGTAATCTTCTTACCTTTTAATATGTACTTCTCCAAATTTTCCATATATAATTTCTCCCTAGAATTGGTCCTTTTTCTTGCCCTCTACCAACGACATTCCTCAGCAATCTCTTGCTACCCAGGTGTTTGCAGAAGTGTTGATATCCCTGCTCCTTCATCTGGAGCACATCTCTTGGTTTCTGAAAAGAGCCTCTGCACTGTAGCTTCCTGTTTACTCGCCTCTCCATGGGAGCAGTTCCTCATGGAGAGAGGGCAGATATAGGAAGATAACTTTGTATTTCTGAATTCAGGGCACTACAGCGTTTTCCTCTGACGCACTGCTTTTGAGAGGAGAAGAGTTCAGAGCTTGAGAGATTTATTCCAGCTTCCTCATTTGCAGATGAAGAAACTGAGGCCAAGTGATGAGTCCCAAATCTCACAGCTAGCGGTCACAGGCATGGCACCTCCATTTTCAGAAAAGCACAGGAAAGGAAATACGGCTGAAATATTCACACTTGAGAACCTGGTATACAAGTGACAGCTTGTTCAAATGATGGAAATTTGTACAGTCATTAAGCTTGTTGTCAAATAGGAAAACAAGGAATTTCTAGCATTTTCATTTATTAGCTCTGTGACTTTGGGAAGATCATCTCCAAGAATCTCAGTATGTGTATATATATATATGTGTGTGTGTGTGTGTGTATGAAAAATCTTGGCTTTTAATCAGTATTTTAATTGTTTCATGTTACATATATGGAATAGTTTGAAAATAATGTTATATTAATGTTACAACTATAATGCTAATGAGTAAATCTAATTTATTACAGTTCTCTTTGTGGAATGTCTTCTACTATGTATTTGTTGTCAAAATACTGTGTTTTAAAGATCTCTGAGGTATTGATTTTTCTATGTCTGCTGTCACCAATTTGAATTATGAATAAATTTGTTTTTAGTTTTTAGTGCTTTAGAAATATTTTATTTTTTGAATATCTAAAATACATGACTCCAAAATCAAAGCTGTTCACATGATACATTCAGAGATGTCTAGTTTCTATTGTTATTCTTCTTCATCTTGTATATAAGCATGCATATTTATTAGTTTTGGGGTGATCTTTTCAGTTTTTTTTTTGCAAATGTAAATATATTTTCATTTACCCCTTAAACCTCTACATCAAAAGGAACACACTATATTCACTTTCTGCATAATTTTATTTTGAATTCCTTTGAAACTTAAAGAATAATTGCAGAAATTGGATTAAGAATTCCAATTTACTTTCCCTCCCTTCCAGTGTTCTTTCTTCCCCATTCCTAGCCATTAATCCACCCCTCTCTCTCTCTCTACACACACACATGCACACGCACACACACAGATACACACAGGTTTTTCTTTTGGAACCCTTTGAAAGTGATTTGCAGATAGGATTTTCTCTTTACCTGTGTAGATTTCTTAAGAATAAGACTATATCCTTACATAATCATAGTACAGTTTTAAAATCAGGAAACAAATAGTGAAATAATAATGTCATATCTACAAACTTTATTCAAATTTGATCATTAATTTTCTTTATAGCTAAATAAAAATAATTTTTGTTGTACTCTAAGGTGCTATTGTGCTCCAGTCCAGGCTAGCATAATATGTTTAGTTCTTATGTATCTGTAGTCTTCTTTAGTGAGGAATAGTTCCTTAGTTTTTCTTTGTATTTTATGCATTTCATATTTTTTAAGAGTACTGACCAGTTATATTGTAGAATGGCCCTTGTTTGAGGTTTGCCTAATATTTTCTTTTGACTAGATTTAGGGTTAACATATGGGACAGGGAAACCACAGAAATGATGTTGTATCCTTCCTACTGTATCATATTAGAAGTTGCAAGATATTGGTTTGTTTTATTGTTTATAATATTCATTAACTTTTTTATTCCTGTTGGGTTTTTTTGTTCATCTACAGACAGATCTTGGAAATCATCTATGCAAGTGAATGGAGCTTCTTTTTGTTACTTTTTATACCTTTACAGTATTTCATCATGGTGACTGTAGTTTATTCTCTGTTGGTTGACATTTCAATCATTTCCAGTCTTGTACTACTTCAAACACAGTCACCATGTATAATCTTATACATAAGTTATTTAATAATTTTGCCAGCTTGTTTTTAGGATAGATTTTTGGAAGTGGCATTCCTGAATCAAAGGGTAAATGTATGTGCAATTTGCTAGGTATTGCCAAATTTATCTCTAGAGAGATTATGCCATTTTACATACTTACTGGCAATGTTTGCTTCTTCATACTTTGCTAACAGAATATATCATCAAATTTGGGTTTTTGCTAATCTAAAAGTGAGAAGTTGTAACCTTGTGTAGTTCTAACATCCATTTCCTTTATTATTACTGTAACTTAACATCTTTTTATTTATTTAAAAGCCATTGGTACTTGTTTTTTAGTAAACTGTTTACATATTTTGCCATGTTTCATTAGTTTAAGTTTTAATTTCTTCCAAATTTTAGGAGGATATTGTAAACTAGGAATATAAGCGCTTTTTCTGTGATGTGTTCCAGTGTTTTAAAATTTTTTTTTATTTTGCAGAAAATAAAACCAAAAGAAATAAAACAGAATATAGACAATTAAAACAAAACAATGAATGTGACACAAGACTTTAAAACAAGATAAAAGGAAACCAATAATGGTTACCATGATGCCTCTTGCTATCTTCAAAATAACTTTCTATACCATCAGGCACAATAAAATCAAACAAAACAGAACAGAATAAAACAAATCAAAACCAAAACAATGAAAGCAATATAGGACTTCAAAACAAGACAGTAGGAATATAACAGTAGCTATCATTATGCATCTTGTTATGTTCGAAGTAGCTATTTATACCATCAGAGATAATAAAATCAAAACAGAATAGTCAGAACAAAAAATGATGCAAAGCTTCAAAATAAGATAAAAGGAAATAATAATAGCTACCATAGTGCCTCTTGTTATCTTCAAAATAACTGCCCATGCTATCAGACATAATAAAATCAAACTAAACAGAAAAGAATAAAACCAATCAAAACAAAACAATGAAAGCAATACAGGACTTCAGAACAAGACAATAGGAATACAGCAGTGGCTACCATAATGCATCTTGTTATCTTCAAAGTAGCTGCTTACACCATCAGACATAATAAAATCAAACAAAACAGAATATAATAAAATCAATCAAATGAAAACAAGTAAAGCAAGACAGGGATTCAAAACAAAATAATTGGAAATCAATAATGGCTACTATAATACATTTTGTTATTTTTGAAATAGTTGTCCATGAAATAGAAAATCAAACAAAACAAAACAATAAAACCAAGCTAAACAGAACAATGAAAACAATATAGGGTTTCAAAACAGGATATAAATTAATAATGGCCACTGCCTTCCCCCTGTAGACATCTCCTCTCCTTTCAGTTTCACAACATGTATTGTACATTTTGGATTCTACTAGCTCCTGTAGTTTTTTATACTATGGAGACAACACGATGTTCACCCTACGTGACTCTGACCCATTTCACCCAGGAGGATGATCTCAAGTTGTATCCATTTACCTAAAGAGCCTTGAGGTTATCTTTCTTTATAGCTGAGTAGCTTTGCGTTATATAGACATGGATCTTTCTTATTCATTCTGCAGTTGATGAGCAAGCTACCCTTACTTTTTTTCTGATTCCCTGTCACAAAGAGCATTATTTTCTCTCCTTTGACTTTTAGTCTGTGAATTTCCTTTTGGGTTAAATGTGTTTCTTGAATAGATCCACTCTGCCTGTGTTTCTTTTTATTAGTGAATTAAGGCCATCTACATTAATGGTTATGGCCAACATGCATTGGCT
>PVJX010002634.1:111250-124501 GCA_004027295.1 Dolichotis patagonum | reverse complement strand
TTAGACTTGGTGCTATCCATCACAACAGTTTTAAATAAAATCAGTCAATACAAAGTAGCAATCTAACAAACCAGATTCAAATAAGATCAGCCATAATAAGACAGTATAAGTTATAAAGGGCTTCAGATTAAGTTGATAGGAAAATTAGGGGTGATTACCGTAATATGTCCTCTTATTTTGGGGATAGCTGACCATGTCCTCAAGTCTAGCATAAGTAGACAAACTGGAACAGCACACAGTCCATCCAAGCAGAGTGGTGAGAATAATGTAAATTTTAAATCTTGTTACCCCATTAACAATATCCTCTGCCTCCCTTTTTTAGACAATCCCTCCCCTTTCACTCCCATGGGGTGCACTGCTTGTTTTAGGTCCCACTGCCTCCCTATATAGAGCAGCTCAATGGACCCTATCTCCTGATCTACTCTGCCTGTGTTTCTCTCTGTTAGTATTTCAAGGTCCTCTATACTAGAGATTATAGCCAATCTTCTCTGCCTCATTTCTGCTATTCTATTTTTCTGCATTGATAGTCTATTTTTCTCTTCCACTCCACTGTCTGCCTCGTTCACTGAGGCCTCTCTGCCATTGTTCCTGAAATGCTCGTGTTCTTGTTCTCTCTCCCTAGAATGTCCTTCAGTATATTTTGTAGGGTTGGACTGGTGGTCACAAATTCTCCTAGCTCCTCTTTGTCATGGAAGCATCTTTTTTCTCCATTAATTTCTATAGAGAGTTTTGCAGGATACACCAATCTGGGCTGGAGATTGTTCTCCTTCAGCGCTTGAATTACATTACTCCAAGCACTTCTTGACCTGATGGTCTGTATCAAGAGGTTTGCCGTGATTTTGATGGGTTTTCCTTTATAGGTGATCTGTTTCTTTTCTCTAATGGCTTTTAATATTCTGTTCTTATATTGAATTTCTGGGATCTTGATTATTATGTATCTGGGTGTAGCTCTGTTTGGGTTGTAGGTGGCTGGAGTTCTGTATGCTTCATACTTCTGCATATCATTTTTTTTTTATGCTCGTCAAATTTTCTTTAATAATTTCTGTGAATAATCTTTGTAATTCCTCTGGTTTGATTCCTGCTTCTTCATTCACATACTTTATTCTTAAGTTATAGATCCTCTTGTCATCTTCCAGTCTTTGTATCTTTACTGCCTGCTCCCTTGTTATTTTTAAGAGATCTTCCCTTTCATGACCCCACGTTGCAAACCTGTGTTCAATTTTTGATAGTCTTTCTTTGGTTTCTTTCAAGCAGTTTTGCCAGCTTTCTATCGAGACTTTAGTTTCCTGATAATCTCTTTGAATCTGTTTCATAAATTCTAGGTTTTTTTCTGAATTCCTCATTAAATTTTTCTCTCCATTTGTGTTCCTCCATTCTTCTGTCTGTGTCTTCTTGAGAGGTGCCCAGTCCTTCTTTTATTAATCTACTTATCTCTTGTTTAATTTGAATTAATATTTCAGTTTTGGTCCTGCTTACAAGGTCCTGAAGATATCTCTTTATGTCCGCTAATGCTGTGTTTGATGTTGCATTTTTGCTGCCCTCAGTCTCTTTTGTATTTGCCTCTCCTGGATCAATGTTCTCAGGGTTGGGGGCTGGGAGTGTTTTCTTATTTCTCCCTTTCGTCATGTTTTTGGTTCCTTCCATACAAGTGTACAGTGTAATACCCAGACCCTTTTCTTGTTGTTTAACGCTCCTCTAGAGGGCGCAGGCTAGGAGCTGTAGCCCTCTTCAATAGGTTATCAGAGATTAGAGTTCACCCACGGGCAGTATATGCTACCTCTTCCCTTCTGGGCCAGTCAACCTTTGCAGGCCTTCATTGCGTCAGTGTGCACTGATCTCAGGGAAGTAACTGGGTCCCCGCCAGGGGCGTGGCCTAGTCCAAGCAGATTCCACCAATCTGCTCGGCGAGGGGAGTAACCAGCTGAAGCCACTTCCTTATGGAGTTAGGGCTGTCCTGCCCAAATCCAACATGTTGTCCAGTCGGTTTCCCCTTTCCTGTGGTAGGGTCTTATTCCCATCACTTACGGCATCCCCGAGAACTGCTGGACTGCCCGACCTCCAACTTTAGCGGGCTGTGGTGGGAATTCACGGTGTCTCTGGGTGGGTCATGTGCAGTGCTGGTCCCGGCGAGCTGCATGCCGGGCTGTTCAGCTCCGGGCTCCGGCGGCTCAAGCCAGTCGCTTCTGCGCGGATCGCTTGTTCAGGTCGGGCGGAATTCAGGCGTCTCGAGGTGGTGCCGTGCTCGCTGATCTTATCTTCACTAATAGTAGCTCCAGGACCTCATATTCGAGCGGGTTTTCGCACTTTAGTTACTTTCTGGGTTGTGAGAGTCTATCTCTCTCTGTTTGGGTCTCTCCAGGGTGTTTTATTCTGGCATTTGAGCTGTCTCTCAGAGAGGGTCTCTCTCCTGCTACCTACCAGTCCGCCATCTTCGTTGCCCGCCCTAAATGACTTTTCTAATTGTAGCTTTTTCTATATTGTCTCTATTAATTAGACTTAATCATTAAGAAGAAAATAAGTATTAAAAAATCAAAATATTTCACTGGTTCTCACCTAGAGGAATGGGAAAGTTCAGAATCTCTTGGAAAGCTTTCCCAAAATTGTGTGTCTGTCCTCCCCTTCCTGAAAATTTGATTCAAATTTGTCTGTTGTCCTCAGTCATTTTAAGAGTATATTTGTGCTATAATTAAGATCTATAAATCCTTTATATGTCCAAAAGCTGCTATTTGGGAGGATACGTAAATTTCCTGCTCTTTGCCAAAATTACCCTGTTTCTCACCCTTTGCACATCCTTGCCAGCCATCTTTCCTTAAAAATAGTGTTGATTGTCTAAACAGAGAAGACAAATCTGTGGATTCCAGTTCCTACAGAATCAGGGCCGAGGGTGAGAGGGACCTTGATTGGAGAGGGGAATAAATAGTACCTGTGTTAGGTTTGGAGAGGAGTCCATTTCCAAAGTTGAAAGAAAATGGAGCACTCTGTGAAACACATACATTAACAGTATTTTAAAGAATACCAGTAATCTTTGGTCTACTCTTTGACTGTTGAAATATGTACTGTGTAGTGTTTCTTAGCCATCGTACTCATTATTATAAACTTCTTAACTATATGGATAAAACTAAGTAAATGCTCTTATGTTACCCATTTTCTACCAGCTGCTGACTGATTTCCTTTTTTACTGGGTCTGGTGTCTCTGCTTTCTTCCTTCCTATTTCATTCATTAATCCAATAGATCAAGGGTAGATACAGAAGTAATCTGTTTTCTTCCTTGTTAGAAATCCTATGAAGGGGAGGCTACTACTTCATTTCGTTTTGTGGTACCTTGTTGTCAGGAAGTTATTCAGATGAATAATTTATTAAACTTGCTGGAAGAATACATACCAACCTTATTCTCCTGGCTGTTCCTCAGTAGACATTTGGAATAAAGTAATCATGCTGACTGTGATTACTATGAACGGGGTAGTTCATGCTCCATGTCCTCCTGTAAGTCTGAGAACATGCTGTAGAGAAAAAGATACAGGGAGAAGAACCCAAGATATGACTACCTGTCCTACAGGTGAAGGAAAAAATGGAGATTATTTTTGTGTAGAGTCAACAGTACTATGCACAAATTAAAGTAAAATGCTAGCAAAGTTTTAAATACTGAAGTAATAGCTGCTCCCTGTCGTTCAGCTTGAGGTAAAGAGTATTGGTGAAATGGTCAGCTTCTAAACAACAGTCTTAGCTTTTTTTTTTTTTTAATGTTAAAAATTTTGGTTATATATGTAGTACATGCTCATAGAAAATTTGGAAAATAGAGAAAAGTAACAAAAGAAGACAACAAATGGGCTTTGTCCTTCCATCCAGTGAGCTAATCTGTTTCAAATGCAGTCCTCTTCCAGATATATTTCTGTATGTGCATGTATCTACATGGTTTTTATTAAAGTGATCACACTATCAACATAACTTTGCATTACAGTTTATTACTCAATCGTTTTATCACATTTTCTTTTAACTAGCCTTTGAAAGCATAATTTTGATGACTATTATATCCCACCTTATGAATGAACTGTAATTTAACTCATCCTTGTTTGAACGTTTAAACTACTGATTTTTTCAATATTATTAATATTCTTGTGCAGAACATTGGAAATAAATCTTTGACTATCACACAGTGATTATTTCTTTAGGATAGGATTTGAAAGAACTATTAGTTTTAATTTGCAGTCTATCCAAAGTAAATGAAATATTTGCTGCTACTAAAGAGAGTTTTCTTTAAGCTTGAGGTGGATTTAAGATTATTTAATACTGCAGTCCTTTTAGATTTGTTTAAAAAAAAGTGTACATTCTAAAATCGCAATTTTTTCTTTGGCAAGTAAAGATCGATAATATTTTTTAAATGTATGCTGTATGTATGTATTTCAGATTTTCAGATGCCTCATGCCCTAACCTGTCACTTTTTTGTTCATAGTCTCTTATATGTGGTCCTTCATTTGACATAGCTTCTGTTATTCCCTTCTTGGAGCCACTCTCAGAAGACACTATTGCTGGCCTCAGTGTCCATGTTCTGTGTCGTACCCGTTTGAAAGAGTATGAACAGTGCATAGACACACTATTAGAGAGATGCCCAGAGGCGGTCATTCCATATGCTAATCATGAGCTGAAAGAAGAGAACCGGGTATGCTTTTTGGATTATGTTTTTAGGCTTGTTCAGTGACCATCAGATTTGATAAACTTGCTACTTTATTTGTAAATTGGGACAATTTATACCCGTCCAACTTTATAAAACTGTGTGGAGCCAATGAATATATGCTTAATGTTATATAATTTGAGTACTATTAATGCTATTAAGATGCACATTAATGACATCTTACTGTCTTTTTGAAAAATACTGTCTGTAGATTGTGTTAGCTTTCCTGTCACTACATCTCTGATTTCCTGTGGTTTCCACTGTACCTGCAGTTTTCCTCTCAGAGCATCATGCATCATCCTCTCACTCCTGCCTGACCTTTCCGCCCTTTCTCTGGAATCTAGAAGGAGACCACAGCTCTTGCATTCTGCACACCAGTAAAACCAGCATCATATGGTGATGATGCCAAGGTCTGCTCGAAGCAGGAGCAATAACCAGAGTCTCTTAGACTACCGGAGCAGCAGCCTCCGAGTGCCTGGATGGCTGAGCACTGTGAAATGAATTCTGGGGAGCCAGTTCCCTGGGACATTTCTCTTGAGCAGGGGTCCCCCGGATTCTTCTCAAATGAAAAGCTGACACTTCTGTAATTTGTGCCTACAATTTCTGAGATGCATGTATCTCTTCTTGTCCCCATACAAAGCACTTAGTTTCTTTTTAATGATACTAATGTTTTTAGCAACTGCCAGTCCAACTTCAGCCCCAGCTTTACTTACACATGCGTTTGATCCAGATTTAAGATTTTCAAATTTTTCTGATCTGCTTTATGCCTCTGATTCTCTGTAAGTTTGGCTAAAAGCAGATAGGAGTACCCATGCGACAGCCTGAACATTAGACTGTCCTGAAGTTTTCTCTCTTAGATCAGTTACTCTCAGTTTCCCACAAAGTCTAAAGACATGGGTGAACTAGAGACAGAATTTTTGCCAAAGTGTAACATACAAGGTTTCCAGTCCAGTTATTCATAAAATCCTGGTTTGATACTGAAAACTCTTTGCCTTTACAGACTGTTCTGCTAAGGTGTGACTAGAATTGCCCATCAGGCTTTGCTTACAACATTTTAGACTTTCTTTAGCCCACTTCTTCAAACTGCTCTGCAAACCTTAGCTCTAATGGATTCTGGTCAACATGGTCGTGTATAGTTAAAGTAATAAGCCCACTTCTCAAGTACCAATTTTCTCTATTAGTTAGCTTCCCTGTAGCTGGGACACAAGACCCAAGAACTAAAGAAGAAAGGTTTAATTTGGCTCATGGTTTCCAGGGATTTGGTCCATGATTGGCTGGCTCCAAGGCAGTAACATCATGATAGGTAGGGGGCATGGGAGAGTAAAGCTGTGGAGTTTATGGTGACTGGGAACCCAAGTGAGGGAACGGTGCCAGAGAGGAAAGATGAGAGACCAGATATAGATAGATCTCAAGGTCACACCTGCGACTCACCTCAGCCTACTCAGAAATGTGTTTTACTAATATCCTGGGAAGATCCCAAACCATTCAAGTTAATTGTCCACTTCACTGTCACAGAAATGACAGCCTAAAGATTTGGGAAACTATATATATAGGCCGGGCGTGGTGATACACGCCTGTAATTCCAGCACTCAGAAATCTGTGGCAAGTGGATTTCTGCGAATTCAAAACCAGCTCAGGCTATGCAGAGTTCAAGGCCAGCCTGAACTGCATAACGAAACGCTGTCTCAAAGACAGATATATAAATATAGATATAGATATAGATATAGATATGTTTATATTTATATTTTCTGTGTCACGTGGTTTTTAGTTTAGAAATTCACAAATTTTAAACTGTAGTACTTTTTCTTCTTTCCTGCTCGCCACATGATAGCATGGCATGTCTATTTCTTCTTCAGAATAGGCACATATGTGTATTCCAAGCTACAAACTTTCCTTTTTTTTTTTTTTTTAAAGCAGAAGACTGGCTGCTAATATAACTTCTGTTATAATGAAATTGAATGCCTAACTAAATCATGTACTTTTTGCTGTTTGCTTTCCCACGTTGTCTTCTCATTAGAAAGCTGAGTATAAAATACATCAAAACTAAAATTTATTTATTTTTCCCTAAGACAGACTCTATGGTGGAAAAAACTTCTACCTGAACTTTGTCAGAGAATAAAGTGTGGTGGAGAGAATTACCAGCTTTACCTGTCATCATTAAAAGGTAAAATAATTCTTTTTTGGTGGATTACAAATTTAAATCTAAATTTTAAACTTACTGGAGCCTTGCTGTCTCTAATTTTTTCATATGATTCTCAAGTGAGATAGAGGGCTTACAGACTCCTCTGGACTGCTTATTTCTAGCATCTAGTGCCCCCTCCACAGATACAAAAATTCTTATCTTTTCTGGTAACAGAGTTGGTGATCTTTAGTAACCTTTTCCAAACACTTAACACATTATCACAGGCATAAGAACTCACAGAGTCAATATATTAAACATTTTTGTAGCTATTATGATAACTATCTTTTAATGATCTCAATGTTTAATTTACTTCATGTAGGAATTTATTAAGATTATGTGTATTAAGCATAATTATAGATACCAAAGAATGATAAGAATTTTTAAAAATTGAAAGTCTCTAAATTACAGAGTTTTTAACCAGTGTAGATATTTGAATTTTCATTATTCTTAGTCATCTACCAATCTTGATAGATATATCATTGTCATTTTCTGTACTGTTGTGTGTTATTGGTAGTTAATTGTTGGCTAATGACAGAATGGTTACATTCATTTCAGCACACATAAAACTGACAGTGTTGGAAGGAATTGTATTTTCCAGCTGAAATAACAGGTTTTTAAATATTAGGCAGAGCCAGCAGCCATTGGAGAACTTGAGTTGCATTTCTAAGAGATCTTCCTGTTAGCAGCTATAGTACATTAACAGAAGAGTGCAGGGTGGGAATCTGGAGAATTGGAACTGAAAAGCCTGGGAAAACCCAGTTTTTTAATATGCTGGGCTAATGAGATGTTCTGGACTCACTCTAAAATGGTGAGCAAAAAAGGGCGAGGTTGGAGGTGATGGTTAGGAACACAAAATATGTTTAGGAACTTGGATGCCTTCGGTCTTTAACACACCGTTTCCCAACCTTTGCAGTTTGGCAGTTGGAAAATCACCCATGTGTGGGGAAGTTTCCTGTTTTACAATATTAAACAGCATCTTTCACTTTGACTGGCTAGTAGCACTGCATGAGTTATGACTAACAAAAATGTTTCCAGGTGGCTCCTAGGGTGAAAATTGTCTTAGCTGAGAGCCACTGCGCTAACATGAAATGAGTTAGTGGGTGGCTTGTTTAAAGGAAGTGTTTGTTACTCCTGTTTTAATAATGAACTATGCTTTAAAAAGGTTGTAGTATTTTGGTAAATTCCGAAGATAATTAAAAAGTCATTTTCAATCCCACCAGCTGGACATAGCTATTCTTACCAATTGGTAAACAGTTTTTAGACATAGTAGACAGTTTTACACTTGTGTGTTTCTATTATAGGTTATTCTTGGTCAGCTTCTAGATTTGGGTAGCTGATAAGTGAATAGGAAAATTAAAATCTTTCCTTAGCCTTAATTTTCCCATCTGTAAATCAAGCATATTACCTACTATAATCTCTTTAGGATGGGGCATAGATTATATCAATCAAAATATCAAATGATTTTTGAAGAAATAAAATTAAAACTTATGCACAAAAGTGCCATATCAACTATTAAAAGTTGATATAAGGTATAGGTCTTTTTCTAGCTGATGTAACCTGCAGTAGCCTTTCTTTTTGGGAAAAGATAATTGGGCATTGATAACGTTTCTGTTGGCTTTATAAATACTCAACAGTAGCCCCCAAAGTCAATTGTTTTATATTTAGGATACTATCTAAGTGTTCACATTTACGTGCACTCACTTGAGAGGAAACCAGCAGTAATTCATGTTTTTTTAACACAAGTTTTGTAAGGTAGGAAGTATTTTTTGTTTTTGTTTTGAAACAAGGTCTTGCTATGAAGTTTAGAGTGGCCTTGAACTCATGGCAATGCACCTGCCTCAGCCTCCCAGGCTGATTACAGGCATGTACCACCATGTCTGGCTTAAATGATTTTCTTAAGTTTACTCAAGTAGTAGGTTGTGGTGTCTGGATCCCTTCTCTCAAGTCTGTGTTATGCCAGAGCTAGAGATCTTTCCAATAGTGACTGCTGCTGCATTCACTAACTTTTCAACAAGGTGGTCATTCCTTTGTGTAGAGCGTGATTTAGATCGCTGGATATTAGTCATGACTTAGGATAGAACTTATATTGCACTAACTCAGCAAATAGAGTAAGTGGAGGGCATACAAGAATCACACACGGAATGAGGTGTGGATAAGTTGTAAGATCACATGCACGTTCATTGGGAATATTGTATGTAGGTATCACTCTTCTTCCTGGGAAAGCATGTATTTATTAAGGAGTAATAGAATCATAAAGTAACCTTATCTTTACAAAAATACTAGAAAAATTTCCTTAACATTGAAAATGTTTATTAGAGCACCTTTGCAGTTTAGAAGGAAAGGTAATAGTCATGAAAATAGATTTGTGCTTAATAATATGGAAATTTCATAATAAACAGAACCAGTTTTTGAAAGTGTTACCTAATAGCTAATGGTTTTTCCTGGACTAGCAAACAGTCTGTATGTTAGCTACAGTATAGTCCTAACACTAAAACAGTATCCAAATGAATATATTTTTCTTTAGAGAATAGAAGTCTATTGAAAAGTAATGTAGTAATCTAGCAGTGTAATAGCAACTCCTATAATACAATGAATTTTATAGGATTCTAGAAAAGATACATTAAACTATTAAAGTCATAAAATAATCTGTGATTCAAAGAAGATGTTTTTTTTTCTTTGTTCTAACACTTTATTGTCTGAATTAGCTCTTAATTGATAGGCTAAAATGAAAATCAAATTTTCGGTTCTAACCCAGGTTTTCTTTCCCTTAAACAGAAACATTGTCAGTTGTTGCTGTGGACCTAGAATTAAGAGATTTCTTGAACGTTCTCCCAGAAGATGGCACTGCAGCATTTTTCTTGCCTTATCTTCTTTATTGTAGTCGAAAGAAATCATTGGCATGAAGGTGTAACTTGAAAAACACCACAATAGCATATGGAACTGAATTTTTAAAAGCAGTGGTAGGTTTAAAAAAAAAAAAACAAAAACAAGCCTATGATTTTTTTTTTAAGAGATGATTTCAAGATGCTTATTTTACCAAGTGGTAGCAACTATTGATTTCCTAATTACGTCCTGAACCCACTTAATTGTACAGAATGTAAAAAAGCTTCAAGATGGAAAACTTCCTCAAAGAAACGCTGTTTTTAAGAGTAGATACTGACTTTTATTCCAAGGAACACCAGCGACTCTTGTTTGAGGACAACAGTCATTTTCAACCCGGGAACACTATGAGAGAACTTCTCCAAGTGTCCAGAATCTTATCTTCTTGATTTTTCCAGTTTTCTCTACGGGGTTACTTTTCTTCTTAAATGATTCTCTTTGAGAAAGATGTAAATGTTTTGTTACAGTAAAAGATTTAAACATTATTTTCTTACAACTTTTCAAACTCATACTGTGTTTCTTTCTGAGTCCAGTGAAGCAAAGTTTACAAAGCTGACTTTGTATTTTGGCTCTTAATGTGACTCATTGAATGCATATGTTTCTCACCCAAAACTTTGTTGCCATTTTTTGCTGTTATGTATTCTTGGTCTTTCAGCTAGAGTATATGTGAAAATAAAGAACTATATCATGATACCCACAATGTCTTCTTTTTCAGCTTCTTATTAAACAATATTGAGTCCAAGTTCAGCTCAGTGATATGTCTGCTGAATCTAGTTAAAGTTGGGGAAAAACTTCAAATTTCCTGGTGTCTGATACAATATTTTGGTCTTTCTTCTGGTAGCAACTTCTTAACTTACTATTTTATTATCTTAATTTTTTTTACCAGAACATAATATGCAAGCATTGTGTCTTAATCTCTACCTTTCTCCAGTTTCCAGATGCAGTCATTTTGACCATGTTTTTAAGGGTTCAAAGCTCAGATCCATGTATATTTGTTTTATTTTTTATTTCACCTCCCTGCCTACTGGCTCCTTAGGTATTCAGTAGGATGTTAGAGGGATTGATGGGAAGGTGATGGTTAGAGACATTTTAATAAATGTTAATAGTGACCCTTTGAATACCATCAGGATATCTGATCACAGATTTTTTTTTTTAAATGCAGTTTTCTAGTATCCTAATAGTGCTAGTATGAGTGGCCTATAGGAATCAATTGTGTTACCTATTATATGGTTATTTTTCATGTATAGTTTATTATTTTTCCATATACAAAAAAATAATGGCATTCCCCCCACAAATGCCCAGAGGTGTGTTTTCAGTCTTTTGTTTTTAATATTTATAGCCATTCCACAGTAAATTTTCCATTCAGCACTGTCACACACATTGTTATGAACCATTGTTTTATCTTTTTTCCCACTTATCACTAATTTCTTTCTTTCATCAACACTTGATCTCTATAGAAAAAGAAATTTTAAGACCATTATTTAAAGTCAGATATTTTATATGGGTTAAAAGGTTAGTAAATTGTGCATTAAATGTACTCTTAATTTTTAAGTATTCCTTTGTTGAATCATTCTTGTTTATATTTTTCTACTTTTTATATGTTTAAAAATCTCATTCTTGTAATCCTTTAATTAAAGAAAAATTATTTCCATTCTGCAAGGATCATATTAATTATAAAGGGGAAAATAGTACATTTCCAGTGAATGAACTTCATATAACATCTGGGCAATCTGAAGGAAGGTCATTCAAGAATCCTTTGTTTTACTCCTATATCTTTTCTGTAAGAATGAAATTAGGTGCAAAGAAAGTTTTAAAAATTTACCTGGGAGTCAGAATTAATGTGGCTTTTCTCAAAGCTTTATCCACCTTATACTTAATGATAATTCAGACTGATTCACTTGGCGCCCACTTTTTTGTGTATAGTTCCAACTATATTTTGTCTATTACTGCATTACAGCCCCAAACAATAGTTTTCCTCTTTGTAAAAGTCGAATTTCTTTTAAATTCTTTTCTCTGTTGTTATTTATTCGTATTGACAAGTCAATGCAGGGCCTTCTCACTAGCTACCTCCCCACCATTTTTTAAAAATTTTTGAGACAGGGTCTTGTTAAGCTTCTCAGGCTGGGTTTGGTTTTACAGTCCTTCTGCCTTAGTTTCCTAGAGTGCTAGGATTATTGGTAGTGTTTCCTAATACGTGTTTTCTTTCTCATTTGCTATTTGCGCTACCATTTTTCTGTACAGCTGTAAAGCAGTCTCTCCTTCCTTAGCCAAGCAGTCATCTCCCTCTTCTCCTCCAGATGTGTACACAGTACAGGTGTCTTCAGTGCCTGTGTATGTGGGATTCGCCCGTGGCATCATCCTCTACATGTCAAGTGCACTTGTGAATTTCCCAAATGCCTCTGTTCCTTCTGAGCAAGATCGTCCTTTTGTTTGGTTTACCTGCAAGCCTGTGTCCTTTAGAGACTCTTTTAGTTTTTGTCCTCAGCCTTTTGACTCTTAACATTAGTCAAGTTCCTGGCATTATCACATGCACAGTGGGGCTGTAATTTATATGTCTCGCTGCTGGCAGGGAGCTCTGAAGCCCCGGTGTTGCATACATTACTGTCCCATCAGGCAGTGCACAGTGGTACAGGCCACTGTACCACTGGCAGTATAGTGATGCGTGTAGCACTGGTGGTTCAAGCCAGTGGGAACATGTTAAACTTCATGGCTTATTTGCCTTTTCCTGTCTTTATTAGTAACTACTCTTTGTAATACAAGGAGCTGTAATAGAGGTAGTTTTCATGATAGAAGATTTCTTACAAGAACCAGAAACAGAAATTCTACTTCATTTGCACTAAGGATAAATCTTGAAATACATTCATTTCTACATTGTCTTTCATTTATATATTTCCCCATTTTGATGAGGAAACAGTTGTTTTCTTTATATAACTTTCCTTTTGAATTGGCCATTTCCATTTCCAACATTTATGAATTTAGAAACTCAGGAGAGACCAAAACCTGTAACTACAAGGCAGGAATTTCCTTCTTTATATGTGATCACAAAAAGGCTCTTCATTTTTCTGTAGTTTTAGGGTGTGTGTGTGCGTGCGCGTGTGTGCTCACGCACATTCTCATGTAGGGGATTGTTGCAGAAGTTGGGGTCCAGGGAATTTAAATTTATTTTTTTCTGGTTCCCTCACACACAATAATCAATAATGTTTTCTCCTTGAAACCATAGAAAGATGCTAGTCCGCCTGATTGACTGTAAAAACTGTGTTGGTTTGTTAGAGATCATGTGATTATTTGGGATTGACTTGGGCTTTTCTTCGTTCAGCTGCTACCTAGAAAAAAATTGATGTTTTCTATTAAATTAAATTCTAAACATACCTTGAAAGTTGTAGTTTGTTTCTTGGTAAATAACTAATATGGCTACTTTTTGTGTCAACTTTAGTTATAATTGCACTGTATCAAGTGGTGTTTCTATTAGTTTAAATACTGCTGGTTGTGTTCTTTTTTTTTTTTTTTTTTTTTTTTTTTT